>JAMKCH010020646.1:0-86688 GCA_023653785.1 Ophioderma brevispina | reverse complement strand
CAAGTCCATTCAATGTAATTTACCTTCTGTGAAAGATAAACATTTCATATAGAAGTCCCAAGTATGCAAATGAAGTATTACAATTGTATGAAGCAGATGTGTTTCAAAAGGTGTTGCATTAATAGTCTAAGCTAGATCTAAACATAATTTAGTGAGTTCTTAAAAGGAAATATACATGAATAAGTAAATCAAGTACTGAACTCAACACAACTTCTAGTTACATTGCAACCCGATTTCTGGGTCTTCATCAGACTATACAGAGGATTTGTGGCTTACGCCAAACGAGTTGTTTCAAAGTTGGGTCCCACCAGTCACGGCTCCATACTTCTTTTCTGGGGCAACACCGCACCGGCATATCCAGACCTGGGTTTTTGAGGGTGGCCCCTGGGGACAGAGACACTTCTAATAGCCAAAAATAGGCTGATTTGGCATGTTTTTGGCATGAACTTTTTTTTTTTTTTTTTTTTTTTTTTTACGAAAAATCTTTTTTTGCCAATATTTGGTGATTTTTTGCACAAAATTTGCCAAAAATCCATTTTTCTTCTGGCCAGGACCAAACTTGGGGGAAAGAACAAAAATTAGGGGGACCCTCCTCCCTCCACTTAGTCCCAGGTGTGTGAGAGCAGAAAATAGAGTCCCCCTATTCTATTCCTGTCCTATTTAATGATGCAAATCACTATGCCATCTGCACTCACATGATTTGTTTTTGTTCTAAAAGGAGGACATCTGCATGCAACATTATAGACAAGTCTGTTTTGGTGAAGGTTTGAGGTCAGTTTTGAGTTCTGCGATTCACTAAAAGTGAAGAAATATTTTATGTTTATCAATCAAATTGGGCATTATTGTCATTCTTATTCTTCAAAAGCTTTGAAAAAGCTCGACACTTCTTTGTTTGCTTTTGTTTTGTGTGTGTTTTCTTTTTTAATAAATCCAGAAATGGAATGAACTAGTAGTTTCATGTGATTTTAGAGACCTCTAGGGGGTCTTTTCCTCATAAATTTAAAATAAAAAAGCCTCACCATTTTTTCTGATGCCATTGAATGTTGGTGGTAATAACAATTTTTGGTGAAAACGGCCATATTTTAGTGTCATTTAGTAAAAAATAAAAAATGCCCTCCCTCACTTTAAGAAGCCAATGCTTTGAAAAACTAATAAATAATTTTAAGGTGTCTAACATATGTGTGGATGTACCCTTACAGAGTGTGAATTTGGTGTGTATGTGCCCTTAGGCACTTGAAAAAGAAAACAAGAGATATAAATTGTCTAGTAACCACAAAATGATGCAGTTGTTGACTGAAAAACTTGAAATATCACTAAAACAAAAAATAGAACAACTCACAGCTCTCACGCACTTTTGTTTTGCAGCTTTTGTTTGTCTGGGAGAAATCAGTTAATTTTTTTTCGGTTAATTGTTTTAATTGCCATTTTTACATAAAATATCTGTGAAAAGTTTGCTTTAATTGAAGGAGAAGCATTTAGAGTATGTGAAAACGTTTCATTAAAAGTTTTGCGTACTCTGGCACGCTAGTTCGAATAAATTGATACAGAAAAAAGGGATAAGAATTCTTGGATTTTAATACTTGGCCAAGTTTGAGATAGCCTATTTTGTTTATTTTAAAACAAAAGCAAAAAGAAATGTTTTGTAACTAAACTGTTCCTCCAGTCGCAGAGGTATATTTCTAATTGTTTTTAAAATCCATTGATATTTTTGGTATGAGTAATCAGTGAGAGTATTTTATTTATAGCATAAAATTATAAAATCAAAAAACTAAACCATAAAATTTGAAATTTTGTAATATTTAAAACTTTTTCTCTTAGGCCAATAAAAAAGTTGTCTAAGACAGTGGGGTTGCCGATTTCTTTTCTGGGTCTGGGAGGGCAGGTGCGGGGAAAAGGAATTTTTTGCGGAAAAACATCACAAATTTGATGTGATGTTTTTACCAATTTTAAGGCCCAATCACCAAATTTGGCCAAAATTTGGCAATTCCCCACCACCACATGTTCCCACATTGTTATTTTCTTCTGATCATAGGGGAAAATGGGGGGGGGGGGGGTCAATTGCAGGGGTCAATTTCCCCCACCCCACTCTGGCACCGCCACTTTCTGCAGAAGATAGTGCACATTGCTTTTGAAATTTATTAAAATTTTCTTAGTGCTTTTTTTAGGTTTTTTACTCACTTGCACACCTTAATTTTTTCAGAAGAAAAAAAAGTTGGTCAAAAATGCAATAAAAAAATTAAACCTGCATTTTGCATTAGAATTTTTTTCAAACTAAAAAAATGCTTTTTGCATTGCCTTTTTTTTTCACATTTCTTGTGAGACAAACTTGGTTTTTTTTTTTGGGCCTTATCTTGGCCTGTAATTTTATTTTAAAAACATGTTAAAAAAACATGGAATAATTTTGGCTAGGGTTCCTATATTGAAAAAAAATAATCAAGTGTGATTATAATTAAATGCATTCTTTATAAGAATATTTTATTTTGTATGTGATACTGATATTATGTATGGGATACAAATAATGACTTTGTGGATCATAAAATACCCTTTATAGCTTCTTTTTTGATTTTGTATCTGAAAAATCTCAGAAAGGAAGTTTGTAACCTAAAACTCATTGGTTGGAACAGATCACAGATTGTAATAAAGCCGAGTTTAATATTGCAAAAATTACTTCCCGAGTCTAAATTTGCAGTTGTGGTGTGTGCCATTACATTTTCATCCGGGTAAACACAGAACACTTTTACAGAAAGTACTAAATCATCATCTTATTACATAAAGACGGCATATTTGGCTTATTCACTTCAGGTGTGATCTAATACATTGGAAAGCATTCCAAATATGGAAAAAAACCCGGGTTCAAGAAAAATTGGGGGCGCTTCTTTCTGGAAATCTCATGTCTCTTTAAAGGCTGACTCAGAGATTTCAAAATATTTTTTTTTTCTGTAGTAATTGAAAATAGTCATCTAGAACTAAAGATAGTTACCTAAAATGCTTAAAATTCCAAAGTTAGAGATGAATCGGATTTTCCATTTTCATGCAGTTAACATTTATGCACAGTATAGGGTACTGTGTATAACAAAATTCCGGATCCAGAATTTTATAACAAAGTTGGGATTTTCTTTATGAAGGACTTTGATTTGAGCTTAGTTATTTCACACAGTGATTAGTGTATGGACAAGCATTATGTATATATGCAAAAAACGCGATTTGTTTGAAAAATGAGTGCGCCCTCATCGGGAAATCTCTGAGTCAGCCTTTAACCATGCCAAGAGACCAGTTATTAACTAGAGGTATTGTGCTCTTGCAAAGAGCATTAAAGGCCGACTCATATTTCCCATGAGGGCGCACTCATTTTTCAAACAAATCATGTTTTTTGCATATACATAATGCCTGCCCATATACTAACCATGGTGTGAAATAACTAAGCTCAAATCGAAGTCCTTCATATTGAAAATCACAACTTTGTTATAAAATTCTGGATCCGGAATTTTTGTTATACACTGTATCCTATGGCACTGTTATACTGTGCGTAAGTGTTTACTGCATGGAAATGGAATATCCGATTCATCTCCAACTTTGGAATTAAGCATTTTAGGTGACTATCTTTTAGATGACTATTTTTAATTACTACACAAAATAATTATATTCCGAAATCTGTAAGTCAGCCTTTAATATAAGTTAGGCATTTTGATTTTTTTATCCCTTTACAGTAGGTTGAATGATAGACGTCATCAAGAGAAGTTTTCAGTAGCTTCCCCCAATGCATTGCTTCCAATAGAAGTTTTTGTACAGGTACTGATGTGCTGGAATCGTTAGAGATGAAACATGGCTAAATTGACAGTACTGATCACAAACTTGCATTTTAAGAATGATTCATCTCTAACAATTTACATGACTACCTGTACAAAAACTTCCATTGGAAGCAATGCATTGTGGGAAGCTACTGATATCTTCTCTTGACGTACATGATGTGCATGTACCGTACTCTTCAGATTGAGCGTTTGAAGTTGAACTTGTTTTAAGTTTTCCACACCAAATATTTATGACCCTTGTGATCCCAGGATGACCTTTGACCCCAAGCAGAGCACACCCCATAGAGACTAGATTGACCTTGCCCATTCACATGATACAAGATTATTGCATGCAATTTGTAACACAAAGTTTTTAAAATTTTTGACAATTTTAGGTATTCTATATGAAATGTCTACCCAAGTAGCAGTAGATTCTAAGGTCCTGTGGTGCAAGTGTCATCTAGATTGGATCATGGGTCTGACAGAGGGGGAGACGGACGGACAGACGCCGCAGACGCCGACGACAGATTTTGCTATGACAATCCCCCTTCTGCCAAAGTGCCAGGGGGATAAAAAGTGGTTTTAAAGAGTACCACTGACATGGACACATTACCACATAAGGCAGGATTCTATGGTGGTGCGGAAAGTATGATCGTGCATATTAAATTAGCCAGCCTAGTGACGTAGCACCGTGGGAAAATGTTTGGTGCTCGTCAGAGAGATTGTGTGTAAAAAAATACCGATAGAAATGTCCAATACTTCTTTTGAGAATTTCCTTTTATGAAAACAAATACCTTTTTTTTTTAAGAGAGTAAAAATAATTTATTTAATACAAAGAATTAAAAGCCAACGTTTCAAAAGGACAAGCCTTTCTTTATAGAGACCAGCTCTAGTACAGATGTGCAGTAGAGACCAGCTCTACTGTCTGTCCAGTTTTTATTAATTATTTCAAAAAAATTCCGAAAAAAATCACGAAAGAAAAGTTGTTATTCATCATTGGACCCAACAAGATCATTGGGTTCCAACTTGAAAACATATTTCTTCTTTGGATTTTTATTTGATTTACACTGATTTTCATTGACAAACGACAACAAACTGGGTCCAGGTGAATATTGACTTTTTTTTTTTTTTTTTTTTTTTTAAAAAGTGGTTTTAAAGAGTACCACTGACATGGACACATTACCACATAAGGCAGGATTCTAAGGTGGTGCAGAAAGTATGATCGTGCATATTAAATTATCCAGCCTAGTGACGTAGCACCGTGGGAAAATGTTTGGTGCTCGTCAGAGAGATTGTGTGTAAAAAAATACCGATAGAAATGTTCAATATTCTCAAAAGTTTCTATAGGTTCAGACCCAGTTGAGGGATGTTCTTGTAAAAATTTTCTGGCACTCTTGATGCAAAAATATCCATAGAAGCCCTTCGTTTTTTGGAGATATTTGAGATTAATTTCATTTACACACATTCTCGATGGGGCGATTGATAACGTTAGTCTCACGCAGTACTAATTTAGATATCTTTTGCAGTCTGTGACACAGACTAGACCGTGGGTAAATACTTTCCACACCGCCGTAGCAGGATTCCAATGCTTCTTTTGAGAATTTCCTTTTATGAAAACAAATAACTTTTTTTTTAAGAGAGTAAAAATAATTTATTTAATACAAAGAATTAAAAGCCAACGTTTCAAAAGGACAAGCCTTTCTTTATCAAGGTGAGAGAGACCAGCTCTAGTACAGATGTGCAGTAGAGACCAGCTCTACTGTCTGTCCAGTTTTTATTGATTATTTCAAAAAAATTCCGAAAAAAATCACGAAAGAAAAGTTGTTATTCATCATTGGACCCAACAAGATCATTGGGTTCCAACTTGAAAACATATTTCTTCTTTGGATTTTTATTTGATTTACACTGATTTTCATTGACAAACGACAACAAACTGGGTCCAGGTGAATATTGACTTTGACTCTGAAACTTTGATGACAGACCCATTCACGAATTAGGGGTGCTTCAAAAGCATGTTCATACGAACAATATTATTGTCCGTCCTTTGATTTCAGGTGTTTGAGCGTGCATTAATGCATGGGCATATAAGTGCATCGTTGAAATACCAATACTTTTAATAGAGGCCCTGTTTGTTTTATTCAATTGGTTACAGACAAAAGAATGATACAGCTCTCCTGTAATGTTGTCCATTCAAGTTTAAAATGCCGTGTTACACCTTGCATATCTCGTTTGTATTGCAAACAAAGGTTCGGATTTGATCCTGTTGAGCAAAGTGGGTATTATTTATTTCATACCAGTAGCCGACAATATTGATCGTGAATAATATCTCTGATACAACTTTTATACCATACAAGAGGTCAATTGGAAACCTTCAACAACATAATTCCATCATGGTACCAACCTTTATTCGCTAATTTTAAAAAACGAGGGTAAAATACCAGATTTCAAGAGATTTGAAGGTGAAAATGTCCCATTTCCCTATGTAAGTAAAAAAACGTCTTAGGTCCAAGTATACCAAACAAACTTCTTTTCGGATTTATTCCGAACGTGCACTTTTGCTCGCCTGAACTTTGTTCGGCAATGACTTAGTAATCACTTTTCTGTCTGTTGTTGGCTGTCCGTCTGTCTGTCCGTCTGTCGCCGCCAGTGTTCACGTTGTGTAAGATTTATCTGGAGTTCCGTAAGGGTACGACGATTGAACTTGGTGGAAAGAAGCGGGGTCGACAATGTTCTCGACTGATTAGTGTGGGCGGTTAAAATATGTAACTACAGTATCTTAATTTGCCTTTAATTTATGAAAATTTTCGACAGGCTTGTATACAAGTTTTCGGGAGTTCCGTTATGGCGTTTATAATGATGAACTTTGGTGGAAGGAAGTGGGCTGAGGAGGTTCTCGACATCTTGATTATTAATTGGGGTATTTCGGGCAAATTATTATATGCCCAAATGAGCTAATTAATATGCGCAAAAAATCAGCGTAATCAGCTTATAATTTTTGAAACGGTTACATCAGGATATACAAAATTCCTTCCACTGATGCGAGCCTATTATGGCGCGCATCTTGTTTTCCATTTGAAAGTAATGATATATGCGGCTTAAGGTTCTGTAAATGAGCTAATTAATATATGACTATTTCTGCTTGCTGAAAACGGTTACTACGGATAGGCCAAATTTCTTACTACATTGCAAGATAGGTCTGGTATTAATCTTTTGTTTTAATCATAATTGCGGTCAACGTGCATGTGGGCCAATTAAAGGGATTTGTGATGTAATTTGACTAATTAAATATGCGTTAATTGCTATAGCTGAACGTACATTGGGATATGCATATTTCTGCGTTACTGGAGCAGGGTGGGGTATTGGGAGCGGGGTGGGGGTTGGGAGGGGTGGGTGTTGCGGAGTGTTTTGGAGGGACGTGTGTTTTGCGGTGTGTTGGAGGGAGCGGGTGTTGAAGGGTGTTGGGAGGGGTATTGAGGAAGGGGTAGGGTAGAGTGGGGTTGTTGGTGAGCGGGATGTAGGTATGTGGGGTGTGGGGGGGGGAGGGGATCGGGGG
Organism: Ophioderma brevispina; assembly: GCA_023653785.1. Classification (NCBI taxonomy): domain Eukaryota; kingdom Metazoa; phylum Echinodermata; class Ophiuroidea; order Amphilepidida; family Ophiodermatidae; genus Ophioderma; species Ophioderma brevispina. The sequence goes on along the minus strand of JAMKCH010020646.1, from coordinate 79,347 downwards.
AGGGAGCGGTGGTCGGGGACGGGGGTTAGCGAGGGGTCTAACCTTGGTTGGGCGAGGGGGATGGGGGGGGATTGAGTGTGGTTGGGAGGGGCGATGGGGTATTTGGGGTGTTGGGGAGGGGGCCGAAGTATGGCGGGGGTGTTGGGGGGGGGTGGCGGGTTTTGTTGGGGAAGGGGCTGGGGTATTGCGGTGGGTGTTGGGGAGTGGGAGTGTTGAGACGTGTTTGGGAGGGAGGTCGGGTGTTGCAGGGTGGGGGTGTTGCGGGGGTGTGGGGGTGTTGTGGAGTGGGTGTTTGCGGGATGTTGGGGAGGGGGTAGGGTCGGTGGGGTGTAACGGGGTGGGTTGTTAGGAGGGGGCTGGGGTATAGTGGGGTGTTTGGGGAGGGGGAGGGGTTTATTGCGGGTTGATGGGAAGGGGGCTGGGGTGGGAATGTGAGGTGTTGGGGAGGGCGGTGGAGTAGGAGGGGTGTAATTGGGAGGGGGTGGTACAGCGAGGTTAGGTGTGGGGGGGAGGGGGTGGCGGCAGAAGTGGGGTGTTGGGGAGGGGGGGGGGTGTGTGAAGGGTGGTGGGAAGGGGGCGGTGAGGGGAGGAGGGGGGGAAGGGGGAGGGAAGTGAAGGGCAGGGGTTAAATGGGGTGATTTGGGGTGTTGCGCGGGGAGGTGGACGGGGGATATGGTGGGGTGTTGGGGACGGGTTTGGTAGCGGTGTTGGGAGCGGGGTGGGGAGGGGGTGGTGTGGTGTTTGAGCGGTGTTGGAGGAGGGAAGGTGGGGCAATTGACGTGGTTGTGGGGAGAGGAGAGGACGTGGGGGGGAAGCGGGGGTGTTGGGGAGGGGTGTGGTCGTGTTGTGAGGAATTGTGGGCATTGTGGGGTGTGGGATAGTGTGTATTGTGGGGGAGGGGGTGGGCGGCTTGCGATTGTTGGGGAGGGGGGGTGGTGCTGCAGGGTGTGGGGGAGGGGGTGGGTGTTGTAGGGTGTTGGGGAGGGGGGTGGGGTGTTGTGTGGTGTTGGGGAGGGGGTGGGTTGTTAGGGAGGGGAAGGGGTGTTGGGAGGTGTTAGGGAGGTGTTGAAGGTGGATTCTTGTGGATTCGTTTTTGGGAGGGGGGGATGTCTTGGAAGTATATACTGTGGGTGTTGTGGAGGGGGCTAGGGTTATTGCGGTTGTTCGGGAGGGGGGATGTTGCGGGGTGTTTGGGAGGGGTGTGGGTGTTGGTGAAGGGGGAAGGGGGTTGCGAGGGTGGGTTGGGGAGGGTAGGGGTTGGATGTCGGGATAGGGGTTGGAAGGGGATAGGTATGCGGGTTGTTGGGGAGGGGGATGTGGTATTGGGGGTGGTGTCGGGAGGGAGCGAGGGGGGGGGGGTCCTTCTTAGGATGGCGTCGGGGGGGAGCCGGAGAGGGCCGGGAGAGTTTGTGAACGACCCCCCCTACCCCGCCCGTGGGAGGGGAGGGGAAGAGTACATAGGGTGTTTGAAAGGCTTTCGGCTCTTCGGGAGACGGCGGGGGAGGGGGGGGAGGTGAAGGCGACCGCATCCGGTCGGGGGGAGGAGAGGGGTGGGACGAACAGTGTGAAGGGTCAGATGCCCTAGGTGCGCTGGGCGGGCCGGGCCCGCGGGGAGGGGAGGGGCAGCGGGCTGGGGGACGAAGGGGAGTGGGGAGGGGGCTCTACTCCCCACGCGCAGGAGCCGGAGGGGGAAGAACATGGAGGAAGCGGGAATGGGGGAGAGCGGGCGGGCTGGAGGGGGTGGGCGGAAAGCGAGAGGAGGGACGAGGGGGCCTGGGGGGAAGCAGGCGCAGGGTATGCGAGGAAGGGGCGGAGGCCGCGTGAAGAGTGCGCCGCGTGGCTGGTACGCGCGCAGCGGTCGGGACGCGTGAAGTGGTGTGGTCGGAGCGGTGGGGGGAGGCGCGAGGGGGAGGAGGCAGGGGCGGTGGGAAGGGGTGGGGGAAGGGGAGCGGGTGGGGAGGGCGAGAGGGCAGGGGAAGGGAGGGGGAGGGGGGGGGGACGGGGGCGGTGGAGGGGGGGGTAGGGGACTATCTCTGCCCGAATAGGTTAGAGGACCAGGGCGAAGGGCGGGTGGGGAACGGGGGTCAGCGGAAGGAAGGGGTGGGAGACGACAGATCTAGGGCGGGGGGGCGAAAGGGGGCGGAGGGGGCGGGGAGGCCCCCAAGTCCGGTGGAGGGGAGAGGGTGTTGGGAGGGTGAGTGGCGGTCTGTGGAAGGGGGGTGGGGAGAGGGGGTGGGGGCGGGGGGGTAAGGATGGAGGGGGGGGAGGGGAGGCGGCAGGGGAGGGAAACCCCCAAGGGTGGGGGGGAGGGAGAGCGGGGTTGGGGGGGAAGTGGGGAGGGGGCTTTTTAAGGGGGAGGCGGGGGATGAGGAGGTGCGAGGGGAGACTGCTGGGGGGTTGGAAGCGCCGACCGTCCGGTGGGGGAGAGAGGGGTGTTGCGGGGGGTGGGGAAGGGAGGGGCGGGAATGGAGGGTGGTGAGGGAGGGGGAAAGGGGGGTGAGGTGGGGGGTTGGCGAGAGGGGCGGGGGGGGGGGTGGGGTGGCGGGGGGAGGAGGGGTGGTGGGGATGGGGTGGTGGTGGGGATAGGGGTTGGTGTTGGTGTAGGGGGGGGGGGGCGTGGCGGGATGGGGTGGCGGTGGGCTTGGGAAGGGTGGGGAATTGGGAAGGGGTGGGTTTTGTTGCGGGGTGTTGGGGAGGGGGGGTGGTGGCGGTGTACCGGTGTGTGGTGTTGTGGAGGGGGTGGGGGTTATTGTTATGGGGCATTGTGGGGTGTTGCAGGGTCTGGTGTTGGGGAGGGGTGGGGTGTTGCGGGGTGTTGGGGATGGGGTGGGTGGTGTGAATAGGAGTGGGGTGTTGTTGCATAGGAGTGGGGTTTGGGGAGGGGATATCTGCAATCGTCTCTTGTATCTGCTTGCACAACTTCTTTGGGAACCACCATTACTCATACAGTTGCAACTGGTGTGCCTCATCTTTGTCTTACAGCTACGCGGTAAAGGCAGGCGGACTTGTGGTTCGAGTAACCGCCTTTGTTTTACTTAAACTATAAAAACCAGACATCTAAGTTAAAGGGGGATGGCCCACTTTAAGGTATGAAGTTTTCATCTTGATATATTGGCCTTCACCCCAAATCACCATCTGTAAATTTCCACGCCAGATAATTTAATCAGTTTTCATGAAGAGCTAAAAAACGGGGATTTTGTAAGCCCCATTGAGTACTGTGAAAAAATTATATTGGTCGACCAAAATAGGGTACATTTTCGCTCATAATCTCCAAACCAAACCTCCTTTGGCCCTACGACTTCACAGGGTAACTGGAAAAATAGTAGCTTTCTTCTGATACCAAAAATGTGACCACTTCCGGTAAATCTGGGCTTCTGGGACGAGGCTATTAGCGCTCGGGCCATAGACCTTTTAATGAACAGACAGTAGTAGTGAAGAAGTAAAAACCACAGAAGATATATACAGAAACAGAAACCAAAAAGAAATCTAAATAACTAAGGAGTTCAATCAATGAGGGATCAGCAAGATAGTCAGGAGGAAATTGTGGGACACAGGGTGGAACGTGGAGTACAGACTTTTTCTATGATCGATTGTCAATGCGAACCTAAGCTAATAACCAGGTAATAATTCTGGAGGGTGTGCAAAAATTCGTGCAGTGCATTGCATTTTCTGAGCATCCAAATTTGGCCGCTATCTCTCTCAAAATTCATTCAATAGGCAATAATTTTATGCCCAATAGATCCAGATTTTAAAAGCACGAGGAATCTTTGGAGGGTTATGACGTAATTGATCACACATTACCACAAATCCAATATGGCCACCCTAAGACCCAATATGCCCTTGAAATCATTCAATGGGAACCATACTCATCAAGTATTGTAATAGAGGCATAATTTGCGCTCTATAACCCAGTAGGAACTCATATCTGAAATTCAAGTGTGTTACACGCTTCTAATCAAGATGGCGTAAATATGACTGACTTTTAAGCTCTTTTAAAACCTAATTTCATATATTCATATTCTTGGCCGTCATTTGAATTTCAAGATGTTGTCAAAACAAAATATACCAGTACGAGGTTATAATGCTCTAAAAGAATACATCTATACTTTATTTAACACTTTAATAACTCCATTGGTGGTTTGTTTACCTAATACAAACAGATGTATCGTAATTATAGGTTGTACAGAAGGCTAAAAAGGCAGCACATTGGCCCACCATCTTAACATTTTGCATGTGAAAGAAACAGAAATTCCAGATAAGAATGTCAAATGGTCTATACTTATCCCATACTTACTTTCACCTTTCTACGGATTAATTAGTTGATTGTAACGACATAAATACACATTATAATGTAGGTTTTACTAGTTTAAAGGCGTATTGCTTGCCATCTTGAATTTTGAAAATGTCCATTACAGACAAATGGCAGAGTTAGGGTTCTAGTGATCCAAATACATGTATCTCATAAGTGCAAAGCATTACGCATGCATATAGACACTAGAATGAAGCCTCTCTAAACTGCAACGGTGCAGACATTGAAGTTGTCCTGATGCGTTGGAAAATGCATCTAGAGGTGTTAAAAGTACACTGGCAGAGTGTGTCAATTGTAACAGATTTGAAACACCTGCAGGAACACGTTTTAGTTTCAGTATGTATAAATTAGCGTAATAAATAGTATAATGGAGGAGGTAAGATCATTTTAATGCTTGCCGAGAGCATATTGACTTTAGCAGCCATATTGGATTTTGTGGCCATGTAATGATAAATTACATTACCAACACTTCTCGTGCTTAAAACACCGGAAGAGTCGAGAGATATTTGTCTCTATCGGAAATCGTAAGGGATCTTTAGTGATTTTGGACATGGTAGCAGCCAACTGGATTCAAAAAATGGCACAGTAACAATTTTGCACATCCCTCCAAAAATTTTGGCTTCGGTCCCTACTGAAAACTAAAATCTATCAATGAAAACTCTGTCACTCCCTTTCCATCCTTCAGGCTGTGTGCCTAGACTCCACCTGACTAAGATGTGAAAATAGCCAGCTAGAGGATCGAGGAAAAGAAGTATGGCAAGCAGATGTGAGAGAAATGATACATATAGAGAGCAATGGCAGGCCCATCCAGGCCACATTGTATTATATGTTACTCTATTATGTTGGTGTGTCACTATTGTATCCTTTGGATCCATCTTTGGTACCCGGGCTGGAAAGTTGGAATAGATTTTGATAAGTTTATCTCTTTTTTTAAATTGTGCTTTTTGTCTCGCCGGAACTTTGTTCGGCAGAGAGTTAGTAATCACTTTTCTGTCTGCCTGCCTGTCGTAGTCTGTCCGTCTGGCTGTCCGTCTTGATCTGTCTGTCTGTCATGCTGTCTGTCTGCATGACGTCGGTGGTCACGGGCTTGTGTACGATTTATCTGAGTTCGTAAGGGCTATGATTATGTAACTTTGTAAAGAAGCGGGTCTACGAGTTCTCGACCTGATTAATTTTGGGCCGTCGTAAATTTGTAAAATATGCTAAAATTAGTATCTAATATGCTAATTAACGAAAATTTTCCCGCCAGGCCTGTGTACAAGTTTTTGGAGTTCTCTATGGCGTATGATGATGTACCTTGGTTGGAAGGGGAGCGGGCTGGAGAGTTATCGAACTGATTGATTTAGGGCGTATTTCGTGCAAATTAAGTATGCAAATGAGCTAATTAATATGCAAAAAACACGGAATTGTATAATTTTGGAAACGGTTTACATTGGATACGGAAAATTCCTTCAATCCATGAAAGCCTATCAGGTGCGATCTTTTTTCCAATTTGTTTGAGGGCTGTGATACATGCGGATTATGTATGCAAATGAGCTAATTAATTAAATATGCGTAATACTGTATTCTGAAACCGTACATGGATAGGCAAAAAATTCCTTCGCTGCATGAAAGAAACGAATACTATGCCATGCATATTTGGGTGATTGAATTCATAATTGGGTCTCAACGTGCTGTGGATCAATTAAAGGGCATTGTTTGATGCAATTGATCTATGTAAATATGCGTAATTCTGTATCGCTAAATGGGTACATTGGATATGCAAATTCCTTCGCTCATGAGGACTACTTATGTAACATCTTTGTGTGAATAATAATTGTGGTAAAAATGCAGTGGGCATTAAACGGGCATTCTTTGATTATTTTTAAAATTGCAACTACTGCGCTAACTGCTTGGGTCCATTTCAACCAAATTTTATCAGTGTTGTCAATGGTCAGTGTGACAATACTACACTTCAAAAAAGAATTTGATTCAGGGTTTTTTTACAACAATAAATTAGGTTAAGCATGTGTTTATTGGCAGTATATGGCTGTGTGTGATTTGGTGGTGAAACAAACTAGGTGTACAAAACAGAAGACTATCAAAAGGGGGGGGGGGGAGTACACCACAACAACTGGTATCTTAACATCAATATATATAGCTAGATCAGTGCCCACGTTTTCATTGAAATGGTTTTCTACTTCTGGTCAGTCTTTCGGGTTGCCAGGCCTGTTTACATTCTGGAAAAGGTGAAAATACGCAAAAATTGCGCATTTCACCACATTCTGGACCCCGTAGGCAACTCAAATTTAAAAGTTGGTCACATGATTTTTTCCAAAATAGTGTTGCCAAATTGAATAAATTTAATATTAGTACTAAATTAGTGAATTTTCAGGGATTTTGCATGGACTTTTGATGATAATATATCTACAATGGAAAATGTTGTGCCCTGGTGGTGGTGGTGTCAAATGAAAGAGCAGGAAATAAGGAATACTATAAATGCAACCCGGGGGGTTGCTACTCCTAACCATCTCTGGTTATGATTATGTGGGCGACATTTCAAGATTAATATCTCCCACACGGAAGATGTGTTGACCTCTATGGTGGTATCAACTGAAAGATGAGAAGTATAGAATACTTATAAATGCAAAAACCCGGGGGTGCTACTCCTTAAACATCTCTTACTTGTGCTCAGTAAATGATAAAAATACATTACCAACACTTTCTCGTGCTAAAAACACCGGAAGAAGAAGTACGAGAGATATTGTCTCTATCTGAAATACGTAAGGGATTTTTAGTGATTTTGGACAGTGGTAGCAGACCATATGGATTTTCAAAAAAAAGGCCACAGTACCAATTTTTGCACACCCTCCAAAAATTATTGGTTAGGTCCTAATGAAACTAAATCTATTCAATAGAAAAAGGCTGTACTCCATTTCCATCCTCCAGGCTGTGTTGTCCTAGACTTCCACTGACAGATTTTTTTATTTAAAATAGCAAGCGAGAGGAAAGTATGGAGCCAGATGTGAGAGAAATTGATAAATAGAGCAAATGCGGCCATCCAGGAACATGTCTTCTATGTATACTCTATGTTGGTGGTCACTCTTGTATCTTTTGGATCCATCCTTGGTACCCTGCTGGACAGTTGGAACTGATTTGTCAGTTTATCTCTTTTTTTAAATTGTGCTTTTTGTCTCGCCTACACTTTGTTCGGCAGAGAGTTAGTAATCACTTTTCTGTCGTCTGTCTGCGGTTGTCTGTATGTTGTCTGTCTGTTGTCCGTCTGTCAATGTCGTCTGTCTGTCTGTCTGTCTGTCATGCTGGTCTGTCTGCCTGACGTCCGTGTTCACGGGCTCGTGTACGATTTAATTGGAGTTCCCGTAAGGGGCTATGATGATGTCACTGGTGGAAAGAAAGAAGCGGTCAACGAGTTCTCGATACCTGTTTAGAATTTGGGCGTAAAAATATGCTAATTAAGTATCTAATTGCATAATTAACGAAAATTTCCCGCAAGGCTTGTGTACAAGTTTTCTGGGAGTTCCGTTAGGCATATATTGATGATTGTAACTTTCCTTCATTTCTGGTGTGGAAGGGAGCGGGCTGGAGGAGTTCTCGACTGATGAGATTTCGGGGTATTTCGGGCAAATTAAGTATGCAATTGAGATAATTATATATGCAAAAAAACAGCGTAATTGCTATAATTTTGAACGGTACATTGGATCGGGAAAATTCCTTCCACTCCATGAAAGCCTATCATGGTGCGCATCTTGTTTCCAATTCATGGGAGCGTGTGTGATACACGCGGCTTAGTATGCAAATGAGCAATTAAATATGCGTTTTACTGTATATCTGAAACCGTACATCTGGATAGGCAAAATTCCTTCGCTGCATGAAAGAAGTACTAGGCCATGCATTTTGGGTGAAGTCATAATTGGGGCAAAGGCAGTGGATCAAGTAAAGGGGCATTGTTTGATGCAATGATCTAATTAAATATGCGTAATTGCTTTTATCGCATAAATGGGTACATTGGATAGCAAAATTTCTTCGCTAAATGAGACTACTATATGGTTAACATTCTTTTGTGTGAATAATAATTGTGGGTCAAAATGCATGTGGGCCACTTAAAGGGGCATTCTTTGAGATTTTAAAATTGCAACTACTAATGCCTAAATGCGTGGTGCATTTCAACCAAATTTTCTCAGGTGTCATGGTCAAGTGTGTGAAATTTACTACACCTTCAAAAAGAATGTGATTCAGGAGTTGTTTACCTTACAATAAATTAGGTCAGCATGTGTTTATTTGGCAGTATTATGGCTGGTGTGATTTGGTGGTGTACAAAACAGGTGTACCAAACAAGAAGGACTATCAAAGGGGGGGGGGGAGTACACCACAACAAAGGTATAAAATCAAATATATATAGCTAGATCAGTGCCCCTTTTCAGAAACTGGTTTTCACTTCTGGTCAGGTCTTTCGGGTTGCCAGCCTGTTTACATTCTATGAAAATGTGAAAAACATAAAATAGCTTGGCCATTCACCACTTTTGGACCCCGTAGGAACTCAAATTTAAAATGTGGTCACATGATTTTTTTCAAAAATAGTGTGCCAAATTGGAATCAATTTCATATTTACTAAATTTAGTGAATTTTAAGGGATTTATGCAGGACGTTTCATGATTAATATATCTACAATGGAAAATGTTGTGCCCTTGGGGGTGGTTATGTTCAAATGAAAGAGCAGGAAAATAAAGAATTAATCAAATGCCAACACGGGGTGTGCTACTCCTAACCATCTCTGGTTATGATTACTGTTGGGGACCATTTCAAGATTAATATATCCAAAACGGAAGATGTTGTGCCTCTATGGTGGTATCAAAATGAAAGAGGAGAAGTATAGAAACTATAAATGCAAACCCGGGGGTTGGGTCCTTGCTACCATAAACATTCTCTTATTTGATCATTGTGGGGGACTTTCAAGATTTAATATCTCCACAATGGGAAAATGTTGTGACCCCTCGGGTGGTGTCAAATGAAAGGTTGAGAGTTAAGAAATACCATCAAATGCAAACCCGGGGGTGCTATTCCTAACATCTTAGTTATGCTCAGCCAAAAGACCAAATATCAGATATTTAGCAGTTTACTGTCCGTATGGGACATTACTTTGCTATTCATCCTTGTTTATATGGGTTGATTCATATCTGGGATAGTACTTTGATGTGTTTCTTCCCTTTCGTAGAATTTTTTTTTTTGTCATGTTTGAAAACATAAAGATTTAAGAGAAGTCTTCAGACTTATCGTTCACTTTTTAAGCTGTTTTTGCAAATTTCAAAATTTTGACTCTATTGGATGAATCACTGATTGATAGTGTCTTATAATTGTTATACAAATAATAGAACAAATATGATGAATGTTAGTACCAGCTTTGTTTCAATATAAATAAGCTGATCAGAAAGCCATTTAGATACAAAACTTTCTTAGCTTACTACTGTTGAAAAATGATTGTCAAACCCCTCATTCTCAAAAGATAATTTAAAAAATACCCACTTGTTTTTAAAGGGCCATGGCCCAATTGCTATGCCTCGTCACCAAAACCCCAGATTTTACCGGGGGGGAACTGTATAAACTTGTATGAATAAAGTAATACGTTCTGATCAAGGGGGTGAAACGCATTCAAAACCCGTCGTCCGTGCGGGCGCTGACATTTTTGAATATTGCACGGTAAATTAAAATAATATCAGTTTGGATGCTGTATACCAACATAATGTCAATCGATACAAAACATCCGCCAAATATCAGTTGTTGGGATGTGGGTGCTATTGGGTGGTAAATTTTGTCCTCTCACCCATGGCCACTCACCGAATGAAATGACACGCCAGTCGTCTTGATTTAAAATAAACCGCCTAATGAATAAATTTTTCACATAAGCGCGCATTGCTTATGAGAAAAAAGAGATCTGAGCACAATGATCAAGGTGCACTATTATACACCTGGCCACCTCTAACACATACATTCATTGGTATCACTAACGATTGTGATATTGCAAAGCGGCACCCACAGCATATGGAAGAAGCGGAGGCAGCCATTGCTTTCTTATTGTTGGTACTCATGTTTTCTTTTTGGTCGGCCAAAACATGCGACACGATGAACTTTCTAAAGATTACGTTAACGTTTGCTCTCTATCTATATAGAACTCTTTGGAGAAACCATCGCAGCCGGGGCCAGCTTCCCAAATATCGCAGGGGTAAATCGGGACAACCAAAACGTTAATTTCTTGTCAGGGAAATTCAGATAGCTGGAATCACAAGGCTCGAACGCACGCCTATAATACGCATGGATGAGCACGATACACTGGAGTCGAGCGCTTACCTTCAGGGGTTCTCAACAGGCGGCTCTTTGCGCGGGCCAACTCCGTCCCCGCGAAGATTTTTGTGGTTGGCCCTGGAACAGCTTTGAAAATAAAGAAACATAGCAAAAGAGAGTGCATCTGACCCGCGAGCATGAATATTTGAAGGTATACAGCCCGCCAGGGCCCGCGAGCCATAATAGTGAGAACCCTCGGCTGGCACCTGTTGGGTATTTGGATGACACCGTGAAAAATAGAATTGCTCTCTGATCACTGCTATTTTTTTCGTTCTTCCTTGCCTTATCCCTATCTTGTTTCTATGAAAACAAAGATTCCTCAGAAATGTCATACTGTTGATATTGATGTCATTACTGCTATTTATCAACATGAATTTGCTATTATTCTGATACACTATTGGTGATCATATGGCATATATTTATCAAATTTATTTGTTACTCCTTATCTACTTGCTGACAATCGTCAACCTTTGGCGGAGAACATTGAAGCAAAACCGTGAGGCTGGAGAACAACAGATCATCAACCGCCAGTTTGAGAAGCATCGAGCTAAAAAGAAAGCTGCACAGATCCTTGGATAGTGACATCCTATATATGTTGCACCTGTGGCAGAGACTGCCACTACGGATGGGCTATTCAGCCACAGACGTCGCTGTTTGTTACCTAACCTGTGACTTAATGTGAGCGCTTTATCCATAGTCGCTTGCGACGGACGCGCGGCCATGATTGATTGATTTGGTATCTCCTTATACAAGGGAGAGTAAAAAAAAACGTGACCTGATTGTGTCCGCCATTTTGAATTTTTAAGACATACTTTATATCTAAAATATTTGTATCCCTGGAAAGATGGGTTCATTCTCTTTAATTTACTGCAAAGTCAGTTCAAAATCGGTTAAGTATAAGCAGAGCTACAGTCGTTTGAATCAAGTAGCGGTTTCTGCTTTCAACGGATTACATTGAAATGAACGGTTGCAGCGCAGGAAATCCGTCTGTCCAGATGAAAAGCAGGCTATTTATGCACTGCAGAATCTTGATTCGAAAGCACTGTAGCTCAGCATATACTTAAACCGATTGAATGATCTTTGCCAGCAATTAAAGATAATTAAATACGCTTCCGCTGATACAACATATGTTAGATATATATTATTTAAAATTCAAAATGGCGGACACAATAAGCCGGTCTCAAGTTCTTTTGACCTCACCTGTATAATATGTTGTCATCGACTGAGATAGCACTATAAATCTGTGAATTTATGCATTTGAATGTTTGTATATGGTGTGAAATTTGGTTTCAGTAAATCAGCTGATGTCGAGGACGTGCTTTTGGTTCAATTAGTGCAAATGATAATTACAACATGCCATGCACATGCACACCACCAAGCCCAATCACACATACTAACAGAGGTTACGGTGTGACTTTTGACTGATGGGTCTCCAAACATTACCAGGGCGGATCCAAGATTCTTTTTTTGAAAAAACGTCAAAATTTACGGGGCTGAAGCTGATGATGAAACTTGTCCAATACGGGGCTTGATTTTGCAAGAATTTGCAGAATTACAGGGAGGCGCGCGCCCCTCCGCACCTCCCTAGATCCACGCCTGATTACTTGGTGTCTTTAATAATATGGCTTATTATTGTGTCTTATGTGTGTACTTGTGTGACCCCTTTTTTTACCTGTGTGAACTTTTTGCGTGTGTGCATTATTGTTGGAAAGTGGACATACATGGACATGTATGGACATGTGTGACATGTGTTGGGTGGAAATTGGCCCCTACACCACGTGTGTGACTTTTTCTATATTTATCAATAGAAGGGGTACATCATTTTATGCATGAAATAAATGCCATTCTTCTGACGACTATAGTCATACGGCGCGTATGAAGTTGTGTTATAGTTCCCTTAAACGCCTGCGTTATGATTTTTTCTGCCGCGTTTGAGATGATGAAATCCCCAAAAAAGTTCATTATTTTGTATTTTAAAGGAAAATACATGTATATCAAGGTTTCTTCTTGTGATCACATCTTGTGATGTGAATTTAGTAGATTTTAAAGGTCCATGGCCCGATCGCTAATAGCCTCGTCCCCAGAAGCCCAGATTTTACCGGAAGTGGTCAACTTTTTGGTATCAGAAGAAAGCTACTATTTTTCTCATTTACCCTGTGAAATCTTAGGGTCAAAGGATGTTTGGTTTGGAAGTAATGAGCGAAAATGTACACCAATTTGGTCGACCAATATTAATTTTACACAGTACTCTATGGGGCTTACGAAATCACGTTTTCTGCTCTCACATGAAAACGCATTGAAATATCGGGCCGAAACTTTAAAGGTGGGGTTTTGGGTGAAGGCCAATCTATCAAGATGAAAACTTCATATCCTTAAATCGGGCCATCCCCCTTTAAACCAAATCACAGTTTCAAAGTCATTTCTAAATGTAGAGTGGTGTTTTGACAAAATATTGTAGTTATTAGAGGATGCTGAACTGAAGGTTGGTGAAATGGCTGTTACTGCAAAATTAAGAATAATGAATAATGAAAAATGAAATAATTGCCTCATTATGATTTGCAAAAACTGTTACGGGAAACATAACATTGACTTTCATTGGTCTAAGGGGAGAAAAGTCACACAAGGGCAATTTGTACAGAAAAAAACACACAAGTATATCTCTGAAAGAATGCACACTCGCACGCAAACACACACACACACACTAAAGAATACTTAACAGCATGTATGTGATTTTTAAATTGTAATGCACCTATTATTATGAGCTATTATGTTCTATATTCTACACATGTAAGTCTTGCACTCACTATAAGTCTATTCCAGAGGGTGTTTTGAGTCAATCCCACAATGCACCAGTTTTGGGAAATTTCACCTCAATAGGGTCATGTGATCACATAAAAATCCTATTCTTAATACATAAAAACCCTGACTTTAACGCTTATTTTAGCCCTCAAAGCGTTAGTACTTAAGGAATTTTTTGCATGATTATGAAATGTCTTGTGGTTCTAAACCTTTTGGAATACTTTTTATCCCTAAGTACTGACATGTGTTTAGTACAGTACAGTATAGGAACATTGCTATGCATCATGGGATTGATTCAAACACCCTCTGGGTCTATTCTGTCTCAATGCAGTATATACTTATTTATTCATTACTGTGACCTTTGTGGTTTTAATATTAATTTGTACAAGTCTGTGATATTCATATTATAGACACATTTTGTTGATTAAGTTATGCAAAGTTAGCCTACAAATTACCTGTATGTTTTTATCCCTGTCTGTTTTGGGGTATGTTATTTTTATGTGTAAAATATATCTCTATTCTTCTGATGGCCTAGACTATCATTTGCGAGCAAATTGAAGAAATTTCATACTTTCTGAAAATGTGCCACTGCCACTTTAAGATTTTTTTGTAATACTTTTGTATTTTCGTTATTAGACGGTGGGGCATGTTCTTCTTTGCTGTTGTTTCGTAGTCCCCATCAGGGGAGGAGGGCAAACCAAGTGTAAATTCATAATAAATTATCAAAATCATATAACCGTCTGTTGCCCCAAATAAAACTTGCACATTTTCTTGAAAATGAATAAAATGTCACTTCAATTTATTTCCCCCAATATCAGTGACCAATAGATACGCTAGACTTCAGCAAACATTGGAGCTAAAGATATTCAATTACCGGCCCGGTGTGCGGTGTAGAAAAACACTTCAGATTCCTTTTCATCTGGGAGTGGAGGACCATTGTTATATTGTCTCACAGTTGAAAAGACTCGGGCGTTACCACCTCTCCGATTTAGACGAAGTCTTTTTTTAATGACGAAAGGGCAAAATACTTATCCTCATTCGCAAATAAATAAATCTTGAGCTTCTATAGTGCGTGTTCAATTAACTTTGTCCATGTTTTTCATCATTTATTCAAAAAGGAAGAAAGACAAACAAACATCATGCCAGAATGTTGCTGGGCAAGCTTTGACCTAACAACTTTGTGCAGAATTAAAATCCGTAACTTATTGCTTAACTTCATTTGTATTCAATTTACCGCGCTTTCAGAAGAAAACTTAGGGTCAACGACCTATATCATAATGTAAACTGGTTAGTTATTGTGAAAGAGGACGGTTATTTGTTACTCAATCCGAATCGTGGAGGTGATAACATCTGGCTATAACAATGGCTCCGCATACGGGGCCCATTGTAATATCTTTAGTTAATGGTTTGCTGAAGTGTATACATATCCATTGGTCATGATATTATGAATGAGAAATTGATGTGACATTTTATTCATTTTTAAGAAAATGTGCAAGTTTTATTTGGGGCAACAGACGGTTATGTCATTATTTATAAATAATTTTACACCGGGTTTTGTCTTATCCCTTTGAAGGGACTACGGAATTTGTTATGCAGCTTGTTATTTGGTCTACGCCCCATAGTCTATATGTCCGACTCTACTTTCCAACCATTTGCTTTTGACAGCTCTTTACACCCTTTTGGTGACTCCATGGATGACATTGATAAAATTAGAATCAATGATATTGATTGCCAATATTATACCTCTAAAAATATAAAACAAAACTACACAAACCCTCTCTCAATATGCCATTTGTCTTTACCATGCCAACACACACAGTTTTAATAAACACTCCAGTGATATTGTAAATTATTTGTCTTGTCTGCCGCACCTTTTTGTGTCGTCTGCAAGAATTGCAGAAGGCACATAGGGATTACTCTGGTCGTATGTCTGTGTCTGTGTGTGTCTGTGGTCAAAATGTTAACCCTTAATATATTGCATGCCGTATGAGTTCCGTAAGGGCTACGATGATGTAATTTGGTGGAAAGGAGGGGGCGGGGTGGGGTAACATGCTGGTGACCTCATTTGACCTTGGTGACCTCATGTGACCTTTGGCCGGTCAAAATGTTAACCCTTTCCCGCAAGGCTTGTGGGCAAGTTATCTTGAGTTCCGTAAGGCGTATAATGATGTAACTTGGTGGAAGGAAGCGGGTTAAAGAGTTCTCGACCTGATTAGATGTTGGGCATATTTCAGGCAAATTACATATGCAAATGAGCTAATTAATATGCAAATATCAGCATAATCGCTATATTTTTGAAACGGTATATCGGATATGCAAAATTCCTTCACTGCACGAAAAACCCATTATGGTGTGCATCTTCTTTGCCATTGAAAGTTCCTGATACGTGCGGCTTCTTAGGTGCAACTGAGGTGGGTAATTAAATATGCATTAAGTGCTGTATCGCGTAAACGGTACAGCGGAATATGCAAAATCCCTTTGATACAGGAAAAACTACTATACCATACATCTGCGAGTGGGGGGGAGGGTGCGTGTTGGGAAGGGTGGGGTGTTGGGGACACACCATTTACGTGTCGTCTTGGCACACAGCGCCGACCATTGTTTTAGAATTATGGTAAAAGTAATTTGAGCACGTGACTTGGCAAATCTTCACTGCGCTAGAGTTCACAAGTTTTCGACGGTAAACATGCCCCAAGTGGCGAGACGTTTATATAGAAGTCCCATTGCTGCAAATGAGGCATTACTATTGCATTACGTCAAGCGCTACTGCACAACGCCAACAGCGCATTTGGCGGGAATCACTTTAAAATCTATTTGTATCCAATGGGACTTCTATATGAAATGTCTACCCAAGTGGCTTGACAGTACACAACAAGTGTTAACCTATTCGGACCCGGTCAAATAGCGTTGATTGGGATTTTTTGTACAATGGTATTGCGCAAAATACTTGGCTATCCGTAACGATTTACGCCCAAAATAGTCCTAACTTAATGTCTAGTTAGCTGAACTAGTTTATAAGATAGGTTTATTTTTGAAAAGACGAAAAAACGTGAAAAATACGTGCAAAATTCTTACCTTATTAGCTGGCTCAATTCTCGATTCCTGCGGTCAAGTCATTGCACATGCCATGGCTTAACAAAAATAGTGAGCTATTGGGTTTTTGTCAGGGGAACCCATTTCTAAATCAGATCGACACACCTGCATTAGAATTTTCCGATATCCAAGGTACCGCGAAAACCGTTTTTTTCCATTCCTTGTTTCAGCTAATAGCAGAGCCTTTAACACATCGTCTGGCTGCTAGGGAGCCCAGGACGAGACATGTCTATACAATAGCCGGCAATTAGCGATGCGGAAACGGAATTGGTGCGCTGTGTCCCAGCAGTAAATATTCGAGGGCAGCGTAAATGGTGGGGAGGGACCAGGTGGGGTGTGTCCGGGAGGGGTCGTGGTGTACGTCGGGGTGATTGTGAGTCGGGGAGGGGCAGGGTGACCTCGTGTGACCTTGTGGTGACCTTTGTGACCCCTGTTGACCTTGGTGACTTCATGTGACCTTGGTGACCTCATGGCACTTTGGACCATTGCGTCTGTTGTGGAGGGGTTGCGACGGGGAGGGGGTGGGTGTCGGGAGGGGCATGGTGGTGTTGCATGGGGAGGGGGAGGGTGTGACCTTGATCCCATTCACAAACTGCAACCCAAAGACCGCTATGTATTTTTTCAATCTACGTTTCTCTGAAACTTCTTTTACTGCTTCTCTGATTGATATGAGAATTTCTCATCGAACACTAGTTGATATGATCGGCCAACTCAGATCTAACATAGTACGGGCACAGCCAGTGTGGGCTTGATATTGACAAATTTTACAAATGATATTTCATCCCCTAATAAGTCTTGTATTGTGATTAATAGCTTTCAGCTCATTTACGTTTTCCTTATTGAAACAAGTCTACTTCATATAAACCACCTACAATAAACCACTGATGAACAAAATAAATTGATTTGATCAGTAGCCTGGTAATACGGAGTAAAAAAGTCAATTAATTGGCTCACACGCATGTGGTGCTTCCGTTCCAAGCTGTTTGGGAAAATAGGCGAAAGGTCAACGTCAACCAAGATTTATTAAAAAATACGAAAAACATTAAAACGATTCAAAATATGCTCATTTTGCATAGGGTTCGTTTTCATTTAATAGGGAGGGTTATAATATTCCCATCCCCAAGTCCTACAGGAATTTGTGTACCCCACCCATTTTATAACCGATGCCGAACGTTGCAAAAGTATTTCATATTTGGAATAAGTATCATTAAAAATGAATTGGCAGAAATTCAGTATTCTGCCACCAATCCTTCAACATGCAGTTTATCAAATTCATTAGGTGGTGGCACAAATTACTTAATTCTTAAAAATTTTAAAAATATTTAAAAATCGGGGATTGCAAAGGGTGCCTTTCTTGAATAAACAAGTGACATTTAGCCGGATTTTCCGATCTCTTGGAAAAAGGAAGAGCAACAAACACGATGACCCAAATTGGCTTTTTTACCGGGTATCTAAGGGATTTTAGCGCAGTTCAAATGTGTGACCCCCAAGTAACTGTTACCCTTCCTGGTGGCCACGTGCAGAGCGGGTCTTGAGCAGATAAATTCGAAAGTTGTATTTTTCTGTGAAATTCCTGTGGTCAGATATTGGCCATCCGTTATTTGATCAAAACCTTCGGGGCTGATGCCTCATTCAGTTCTTGTTTCTTTGCTTTCAATTTATTGAAAATGATCTATTAACCCCCTGAGGTCTACCCGTTCTACGTTATATTGCTTGGCTCATTACATGATATAGCTTCCCATTTTTTTGTGATATAACCTCTGAGAATCAATAAAAATGGACCTTCTATATATCTGTAAAAACCTTAAGCTTTGCTACCATTGTCTCTGATTGGCTATCATATAATCCTATGTGTAACCAATCAAATCGGCCGGTATAGTCAATCAAGGGGGTTAAAATTACCAAAATCCACAACAGGCAATAAATAACAACAGAATGGTTATTGTTTTAACTACCTGTAATTTCTTTATTTCATGTTAAAGAAAACATCTCTTCAAATAACATTAATATTAACAAAAAGTGAACAGAGTAACTAACCACTAAATGCTTGGATGGTTCTCCACAGTATACATTTTACAATTCTGTATTTTGACAATGATTTTGTACTTTCTGTACAAAATAATTACAGGGAATCTTAAAACAATAGCATATTTGAAGAGTGCCCCCATTTTCAAAATTTGAGATTTTTGCAGTTGTGTTGGTAATTGTCTAGTAAACTTTATCTGCGAATGATCAAGCTCAAAAGTGCATATTTGTCATTAAAAAAAAGCAATTTCATAATTACAATCAGCATCCCCAATTATAGTTTAATGGTGGAGCTGAAACCGCCAAATTTCTGTCTGTCTTGAGAAAATAGTGCCACCTCACGAAAATGACCTGTAAATTTGACTTGCCTAAACCAATGGAACAACTAATGGATGAACATAAACACGTACATGGTGCTTTTTCCTAGCAATATTTCATATTGGAGGGATTCCAGCAGTCACTGAATTATCATCAGGATCCGATCTTAATTATCCCAATTACCAAATTCCTTCTTTAGGGATACATAGACAAGTTTGGCCTTTACCATTCACAGGTAAATAGTTAACTTGCCAATTACCATGAAAATGTACAAAAATCTCAAATTTTGTAAAAATTGGGGGTCGTCTTCAAAATGTGCTGTTATTGTTTTAACATCTGCAAGCTTACTTCACTGATATCCTTGTCAATACACCAGGCTTGCATTTTTTCCTCAAATCCTATATACCATAACCACTCGTGTATAAGCCCACCCCTCTTTTTGAGTAAAATCTTCCATGGGGTGGTGGGCTTATACCAGAGTGGCTACGATACTACTATAAAAAAAATTTGCCTCTGGCACAGAATTATATGCTCAATGATTTCTTTGCATTAAATGTCTATTGAAATAGCTGCAATGGCTTTTACATAAAATGTCATCAAAGGTCAAGATGCATGCAAGATTTGTTTTATAAAACGAATTGTACTTCTACTAAAATACTGAAAGCTCTATATATACTGTAGTATAAAACAACTACACACACTTTCACATAAACATTTAAAAGATAAAATGCAATATTTTTTTTCACAATTTTGCAGCTACATTAAATGTCAAACTTCTTTTTTACTAAAATATCATTAGGTTTTAAATAAAACACAAATGACAATTTGCACATTACTAAAACATTTAAGTTGTTGAAACCTGCAATTATGCTCTTGCAGATACTGCCTTTTCAGATGCAAATAAATTCCACAAGCAATTTGAACGAGCTTCTGCAATAGTGGAATATTGGAAGTCAAATTCGGCCTTACAAAATGAATTGTTAACCTCCAGTTATTGACATTTACTCAACGTATGGGAACAAACCTTTGAGTGTAATTTTTTTAATAATTGGCCAATGAGCACAAATTGCAATGTTCTGGGTGTTTTTTCTTCAATTTAAGTTTAGTTTATTATATTCAAACAAATTGCAACTGTACGAAATCTCTTCAAGAATAGCGGAGTGCATGTCATTTTTAACAAGGAATTTAAAAGATCCATATATGGTCATAAATCAACAAAATTGCAGTTAGCCCACAAAGGCTCAACATAGTTTATGAATATTATAAAATGATAGTTTATAAAATATCTAGTAAATAGGTAAGCTTACTCACACCACTGTTGCTATGCAGTTATTTTTTCAGCAAATTAGTATTTTCTGTAGTGATAAAATTTCATCTATCAGTACTGTTCTTCCTACATAAATGGCAAATTATATAAAATAAACTTGATTGCACTATAACTAATCAACTGTCTTCATTAACAAATATTTTTAAACTAGGTTTATCTCAAAATGAAACCTGTATGCAGCTGTATCATTTTGCTTGCTGCCTTTCATGTTTTGGTGTAATATACACATACCGAAGAAGTTCCGTAAAGGTACTATCAGTGACTTTAATAAAATCCAAAAGAAAAATCTTTGAAAAATAAGATTTTTGGTATGTTGTAACAAGTATCTCAAAATAACTTGTTCGCAATAAGACCACAAGCAAACTAATATGGATAAATTGGATATTTTAGTCAATCTTAAGGATTTGTCCATGTGAAAACTTAATGCAACAAGCAATTGCCTAGGGATTTCTATTTTTCAGCTCTGTTTTCTTTTGTAAGAATCTAGACTTGTCATTTTTAAGCTAGTTGTGCAAATTTTGAATATCGAGGGTTTACTGTAAGAAGGCCCCATCTGCAATAGCTGCCATTTGTCAGTTGTGTTCTTATTAAGTGTTGTACCTGCCAAATCTAACACATAGCAGCTATTGCAGATTGGACCTTTTTGCGCTTTACCCTTGATATATGCTTTCATATGGATCACCGAGTTCCTTTAAGCATTAACTCATTAATCTCACAAAAATTATCAGTTGTTCATCAGGAAATGGATAAATATGCAATTAATTTTAAACTGGAGTTATTAATTTTTCCTGCAAATTTAAACAAAATGCTGCAAAGCATACAAGGGAGAGAAAATTTTTTTGCCGCACAATGATTCCGTCTCTTCATGAACATCAGTTCATGCTTAACACAAAATAAAACCATATTTTTCTCAAATCTTTCAACACACACCTGATCACCATTATGATTTAACCTGTACAATGATTTTTTTCTGAATTAAAAAAAAAAAGTCCAATTATATCTTATTTTCCCCCGGCTCATTTTCACTTTGCCACAAACCAACTGAAAGGAGCATCCATTAGGGATCATTCAAATTTTTGACATCAGGATTGATTCTGATTTCAAAAGGGTTGGGGTTTAAAGGCTGATTGGCCAGAATTTTACCAAAATGTCTTTCCTACGTTATACGAACAAAATTGTTCCGAGGGCAAAAAACAAAATTTGAGGGCATAGGTATACACAGTACATGTATACACCCTCTTTTGTGTGAAATATTGAGTTCCTTTTGACACACTGCTGGTATTTACAGAACAGTCCCTAACACACAAGACAAACTTCCAAAAAAACTAATGTACTGTATGGTCTGAGATAACCTTCCAACAAACTATTGTACTAGTGGTCGGAGATTACTTTCCATTAAATCATTGGAATATATTTACACGGCGACAGCAAAGCTTCCATGAAATCTTTGAACAGTCTGGGTGCTAACGACAAAGTCAAATTTCTGTACAATTAACAACTGATACAAGTTTCTTTAACTTTTGGAATGGCTTGAGCATTTCTGTGAAATCAGTGAGAATTGTGCTTAAAGGAGAACCCGTACAACGAATAATATTAAACAATATACACTATAAAATAATCATTGACCACATATCGAGTGGTTTCATAGAAAATCTGAATTATATAACGCTAACAATGAATTTAAAAAACTACATAGTCTGACCATGTGCTATTTAAAAACCGCGCTAATGTATAACGTGTTATGCGATACGACCGGCGCGTTTAGGTCATACATGCCATAGGAAATACACATTATGAAAGCATCATGTGTGAAGATGCATGACGCTACTGTGCCGTCCGTATCGCACAACACAAATACACATCCCATATACAGTAGCGTGAATTTCAAATAGCGCATGGTCAGACAAAATGCTTTTCATTTTATGGTTAGTATAATTCCGTTTTCTCATGAAACCACTCCATATGTGATGCGATCTGGGAAAACCCGCCACATGGTGAAAAAATTATATTTTGAGTTTTGGCTCTCATTGCAAAGTTTGAAATATAAAGTTTCCATAACTTTTTACTTCTTTCTTCTATGATACACATATCAAAAGTTATGCCTTATACAATCTGACAAAAAATAAAGTACAACAAAACAGATTTTAAGATATTTTCTTTATTTTTTCAAAATTGTCCTGCGCGACATGCAACGGGTTTTCCCAGATCACATCACATGTGTTCAATAATTGTTTTTATAGCGTATATTAGGTTAGTTATTCTTGATACAGGTTCTCCTTTAATGATGGTGAACCCCTTCCATAAAATCAGTGTTTACAGTCCCTAATGACTTCCACAAAATCATCAGAAAGTTGCCGAGGCATGCACAGAGATTCGCTCCATTGAACAGCAGCTAGAATTTGATGTTTATTTTTAGAGAAAACATATTTAGATCCTTGCAAGGACATTTACAATTCTGAACAACAAACTGAGAGGGTGGTCACATGTTATAAACAAAAATTGAAAGATGTCAATAAGCAAAATAAATTACCTATTTATTTTTTTACACTTCCTTACAAACTTTTGCAAAAATCAGTTGTACACCAAATTAATTATATTTACATCTAAGGGACCAATTACTATTTGCTGGGATTGGTACTGGTGAAATTCAATTTTACAACAACAAATTCTGCTTGCTTTTGTTTAACAACAATCATGATTCCCCAAATTTCTGATATTTCTCAATTTAAAATGTGTCCCCTTTTTCAGTTTAAAAAATTTTGTTCCCCCATGATGCAAAATAAATGGTTTCTTAAACTTCCTAAAGATTCTTAATCCTATTGTCCATAGTTTCAAGGGAATATCTTAAAAACCAGCTAAGTTTTAATAAAATGTAATCCTACATGAGTGGACCTTTTCCCCTTTCAACATACTAAGAAAGTAACGGATGATGGACTGGCGCATCCATGACGATTTTTTTCACACATTACGGTATGGTACATACCGTAATGTGAGCATATTAAAAGGGAAAAACAGGGTTCACTCCTGTAGGACTAACCTTGGTTTAAACCCAGGTCAAAGTTAAGACTCCTTTTGAGATACCTGTCAGGGTAATTTTGGTGTTGCTCAGAATAATGAAATATAAAAGTGAGTTGAACATTATAATTGGCTATATGACAAAATCAAAATTACTGACAAAGGCCTCACTTAGCTTGATCACGTCATAATACCAGAGGGCAGAATCCCACAATGCATTGCAATGTCCCTATGCTGTACTCACTAACATGTCAATGCTTAGGGATCACATGACCTCTATGAGGTGATAATTTCCAAAACAGGTGCACTGTGGGATGGACTTAATACATCCTCTGGTCTCATACAAAGGATTAATGTGAATCCTTGTTGAAAAAAAATAGAATTTCACCAATCCCCCCATCTCTATTTGTCAGTAAAAAATTTTGGGCATAATTATATTATACAATTTACACCTACTCTGTATCATGTGCTTTATTTCTGTTGATGGAATAAAACAAGATACAGAATAGGTACAAAAGTTATGCAATTATGCCCAATTTTGGGTAGACATTTCATATAGAAGTCCCAAGGATGCAAATAAGGTATCACAATTGATTCTGTCATGCGTTGAATGATGTGCAGTAGCGCTTGACTGAATGGCAATACATCATTTACATCCTTGGGACTTCTATATGAAACATCTACCCAATTTTGAGTATACAGAGATGTAACAGTAGTCCCATTTCCTGAAAATCCAAATTTGAACTGATGGAAAGGCCAAATTTTAGCATGGCATTCGGTGAAGCTCCCAGGAACGTATTTTCTTGCGAGATTTTAGGGTACAAGACCCCTTCTCTAAAATAAATTGGTACTTAAACTTGGGTTTTTATGCAGTTTTACCTTTATTGTTAATGCTTTGATCTCAGAAATTTAATAAAAAAATATTTTTTCTGGATGGCCAGAAATCCAGAAATTTACGTTAAAGTTACATCTCCGAGTATAAAATAGGTTATGCAAGAGAATTCGTACACACAAAAATTAAGTTTCTTATGCTTGCACTACATCATAATTTTCCATTTATGTCAGCAGAATAAAACTGGGTTCTCACTTATCTTACTTTGTCAGGCTTAATTACATTATACCTCTTCCAAATATACTATATCATGTACACAAATTTGCTAATGAAATAAAGCATCTATATAGAGTAGGTGCAAAGAATACAATGTAATGATGCCCTTTATTATTTCGTCATCTGAGTGCAACAAGGTTGTATGTGCAATAGCTGCCATAGATAATTGTGTGCTGCCATTTATTAGGATAGCTTTCAATTCATCTTTTCTTGAGTCTTGAAATGGTTCTTCATGCGACTTGTTGCCTGAATAACCATTTCAAGTGCCACTGACCAAGGACTTGGCATGATAGTATGTTTGATGAGAATTTCTGACAAATGGCAGCTATTTCACTTGTGACCTTATTGCACTAACAAGGCTATATAAGGTCATGACAAAATAAGTGGCAACAGGATTTTTGGAGAAAAGGTTAATGCACCAAGAATAGAAACTTAATTACAAATCTAAGGGGAAAAGACTAAAAAAAAATACATCGGTCCTCAGACCGCTTGTGTCGCCTGTCATCGCGGTTTGTGAATGATAGGCCTCACATGACCGTTGACCTTGATATGTGACCTTTGACCTCAAACAAATGAGGGATTCCATGTTGCACCTATAACTCAAGTTTGGTTCCAATTGAACTTCAACTTTTCAATTGAAGTCAATTTTACTTTATTTAACCTATTTTACAACTTGACCTCACATGACCTTTGACCTTGATATGTGACCTTTGACCTTGATGTGACCCTTTGACCTCATCAACAAATGGGGGATGCCATGTTGCATCTGTGACCCAATTTTGGTTTAAATCCATCAAAGTATGTGGATATTACAGGCAATGTTAACCCTTTTGGGATGAATTTAGTATTCTGCCACCACTTTAAATTGGGCACCTTTAACATGCGGTTTATTCCGTTAACGTTGCCGAATTCGTAGCCTGTGGCAGAATACTAAATTCTTTCCACCCTTTTTCACAACAGACAACAACAACAGACATCAACAACAACAGACATCAACAGTGGACAACATGATCCCTATGCGTCTTCCTGCCTTGAGGCAGGCGACACAAAAAACCTCTACACTTTCTAATAACAAGATCTGATTCATAAACAAAATATTTAATTCACTAAATTAAAATTAAAGGTTATTCTAAATGATCTAGTACAGATTCAACCAGTTTTTTGTTATGGGAAATATTTACCATTGGCTAGGCTGAGCTGGATTTTTAAACCCAGTTAAAATTGCAGTTAACTGTTAAAACAAGTTCAACACAAATGGTTTGCAAAGTAGATATGTCATCTGGAAAAGGAAAAGTGCTCATATACATGGTAGCAAAAATCAATGTAAACATAATGCAATTTACAAAGGAGTGATAAGTCAACACTTAACAACAAGGTTAAAAATAACAATTTCAATACAAATATAATCACTTTACAGCAAACTTAACTTACATGTATACATAATCTTTACAGCAAACTTAAATGAATACACAATCATTAATTTTTATTGCAACCATAATAATTTCAGATAAGTAACAGAAGTCACTGTCAGTCAAGAAATTAAGATCATAACCTTTAATGCATCAAACATACCCGTAACAACTTTTTTCTGGTCGAAAAGAGCAATTTGGACAACCACGAACGTTTCAAATTTAAGCCACATTGAAAAAACTGCACGATGTACCTGAAATGAAAGTGTAATACATTCAAACATGGCAGTAACAGCATTGATCAATGAATTTTGCAACTGATGCATAGATGTAGTGGCGTACCTACCGGGGTGGGGGGGGGGAAGTTTTCCCCCTCTGCTCGAAAAAGTGGGATAATATGCAACAAGTATGCATTTCATCCCTCTTCAGGGAATTTCAACCAATTTCAGCCTAAATTTGGACAAAATTAAAGTGAATTCAGCATTCTTCTTGTGCTACGCGCACATTTCGTCAAGATCAGACTTTATTGTAGAAAATTACCGGGATCGGGACGACTTAAAATTTTTTCTCCCTTTGGCAGGATGACTTGTGAATTTTGCCCCCTCTTGATCGACTTACCTTGGTAAGCCACTGCGTAGATGTCTATTGCATGTTTTTACCTTGATCCTGGGTTACATATGCCACTAAGTGCTCAATATTGACTTATTTTTCAAAGTGTTCAACATTTAGTGGCAGCTTTTACAACTTTCCACATAACTCTTAGCTCATTCCACATGTGAATTTCCTTATGGAGACTTTGGATTTTAAGTTCAACAGAAAATCTATTTGCAAGCAAACGCTGCACTTGCTCTTAAATCTGATCAATTTAAAACTACTTTTAAAACTTCCAATTTTCATGGTACATTTTTTTGTTATTATGATGCACCAAAATCTAGCACAAATTTATTAACACAGTAAATATTTACTGTACATATAGGTTTACATAAGAAAACTAATTTCACATATTAAAAACCTGTAAAAAATGCTGCTTCATTAAAAGGGAATGTAAAATCTAATTATTTTTACTGGGCATACTCTGTAAGGCAACTTACTTTGGTGCCAACAAATTTACATGGAATGGACAACACATTTTCTGAAAACAAAAGCTAATCTTCATTTAAGATTAATCTAAAGAAATTAATTCCCAGCAACTTGCCTTTGTGCACTGCCATCTCTCTTAAAAAGCATGAAAATAAACTGCTTACAAGTTAACTTGATTTACAGTATATTATACCATATTGTGTGCAACATATTAAGGCATTACTAACCCAGCAGGCATAATCATTTAGAGGGCCGTTGAAACAATGTTGGCACTTCGAAAAGACATCAAGAGTTTTTAGAAATTTATGTTGAAAATGCAAATTGAATCAACGTCTAAAGAACGACATTGAATCAATTTGCAATTTCGATGTAAATTTCTAACTCTTGACGTCTTTTCAATGTTCCAACATCGATTACCCACTGGGAAACATTTAAAATCAAGATGTAACCCTTCCATCTCTAATTTTTAGCCAGAAAAAAAATATGTCCTTTGGGGAAAAATTACGTCTTCCTTGTCAAATTCTGACAAGACTCCATACATAAAATATTTTGCAAAAAAAAATGTTTCTCCTTCCTTTCATCCCAAATTTTTCAGAGCATGTTACCAGAAACATTTTTTTTTTTGTTAGGCCCAAGGGTTGATGAGTATAGCAAGACAATTACGAGCTAGTAAAATGTTCCCATGCACAGTATACAAATTATACAGTTGGAATCAGAAAAAAAAAATAATGGTGCACCTGATGTCATGTCCATGACAGCACATATGGGATTACTGTGCAGCCCTATGTAACCCTTCCAAATTGTGTTTTTGAGATGGCTTCCGAAATGCCCTGCAGTCATTTGGGAAGCCATCTCATAACCACTGACCTAAGACTAGGCTTGTTTGGACTCACTTGAATGCATTCTTCATACTGATGCCAAATATGATCTTGAAAATGCTAATTTTTTAAATTTTTGAAAAAAAATGACAAATTTTAATTTCTGGTTGACTATAACCTGCCAATCGGGTTCCAAAGGGCTAAACCACTCAGTGCATGGTTGCCATGGCAATAAGGCGCATCAGTCCGAGTTTAACTCTGGCTATAACAATAGCACCGGCATTTTATCCTATAAAATGCAAAAACCTTTTAGTTCCAAATTTAAAAAAAAAACATTTGCTTCATCCAAAATTGAAAGCACCATGCCTACCTAACGCAGCCTTTGTCAATCAACCATCAACTTTCTAAATTTAAAACACTCTCAGTTCTCTAAATTTAACACACTTAACCTATCACCTGTCAGCATTGATACCAGAAAAATGTGATCAAGTGGCTCAAAATAAGAGCTGTGTAAAGGTTACCGTACCAAGAAGGAAAAAATGGTTATATTGCCAACCAGCCACATTCCTTCACAAGAGGTGAAGTTATACACATCTTGCCAATTTGTCCTTCATAATTTCAAAAAAGCACCCTAACACAATATATTGCTTGAAGAGCATGCATAGAAATGCCTATGCCAGCTAGATATGAAAAATTAATGATGAGTGAAAATGGAAGTTTTTGTAAATATTTGTGAGAAATGAAATTCCTTTTCCGTTCTCTCCTTATTAGGGGACTGGCATTTTCTTTGGAAGGGGTTCCTGAATATTAGGAATCATGATTTTTTTACATACTAAAATAGAAAAAGATCATAAAATTGTTGAACTAAAATGGGAGGGGTATTGTTTATTAAATTTTAAATTCTACAATTTAAAAAGGTAATCAAAATATTTTTTTTTATTTATTAATTAAGCATAATTTGTCTAGGTGTGTGTCCCAAGGAGTGAGGTACCTCAATCCCGAAGGTAAATGGTAAAGGGTCTCTTAAATGAGTCCACATTTTGAAGAAAACAAGTCTTCATATGAGGGGTGGTTTTCTTAGAATACCCCAAGTATCTAAAATGCAAAATTTGAAAATTTAAACAAAAATGGTTCTCCATTTTACATAAAATCCTTAGACAATGTAACTTCTGTGAAATGGCGCTTAGAAATGGTTTGGGTTTTATGATTTGACTCACTTGAGTCACACAACCTCCTCAAAAATCATTGCAATTGAAACTTTGCTCATAGTGGATATTCAAGAATCAATAGTTAAAATATCACCTCAATCTACTCCATACTGTCAGAATCACAACTCTGCACATCATAAAAATATAATACAAAATATAACACAAACATGGAAACAAAATATCATTAGTCAAAGATACCAAAGAATTACAAAAATTAAACATGTGACACAATTAAGCAAAAGAAGGGTAATGTTCTGGAGAGTCAATTGATAAGCCTGAATTTGACTTGAGTTTAAGTTTCATCAAAAATGTGAAGTAAAATAGCTGCTGTACTGTAAAGTGTTGTGTTAAAGGGGCATTCTGTGATCCACAGCCTTGTCCCTCTGACTTACCCCACTGAATTGTGATTTGCTTACATTTGAACAGTTGATCTGTGCAGATTCAATTGCTTTAAGAAATTCACAATTTTGTCATTCTGTCTTTAAACAGAAATTCCAACAGCGTGATCTATAAGAAACTACAATTGAAGCGACTGGGTTTTTTTACACCAAAATTGTACCTTTATCAATTAATATCTTGGAAATAAGTTGTTAAACAAATGGTATGGAACCCTAAACTAAAAGGATGCTGCTTAACTCACAAAATACTCCTTCAAATTTGCCAATAATTAAAAAAAAAAATAGGTTTGACAAAATAATTTGTTCTCATTTATTACCTGGGTGACATTTCTGTACAGGCCAACATTTATGTACAGAAATTGGTCACTAATTGCATTTTGGCAAATTGCTATTTGCTCACTATTTTAACAAAATCTTTGACAAAAATATGCTTGGCAACAATGTGCACATAAATAAAACATTCGATACGCACTGCAAATGTTTTGCACACTTTGTTTTCACTGCGATATGGGGATTCCCTGGGCTTTCTCTGGTTTAATTGTTTTTACCGTGGTGCAGGCGGT
Source organism: Ophioderma brevispina (assembly GCA_023653785.1). Classification (NCBI taxonomy): domain Eukaryota; kingdom Metazoa; phylum Echinodermata; class Ophiuroidea; order Amphilepidida; family Ophiodermatidae; genus Ophioderma; species Ophioderma brevispina. The sequence continues at coordinate 49,541 of JAMKCH010020646.1, read as the reverse complement.
GGCGGCCAAGCTTCATTCATAGCGCAAAACTGCCGAACGAGTCATTGGACGAGCCTGAACAGTGACCGGAATTTGAAGTCACTGTGCGCGTTTATAAATAGATCAGTGAGTGGCGAGTGGGAATTCCCGTACAGAGCCGCGGCCGTTTAAATTGCCTTGCTTTAATCGGTGGTGCATAATTGTGCTGCAAAACTATCATCAAATCGTTTTTAAAGACCGGACATGAGAGGATTGCCACATGCAGGTCAACGAATCATTCCACGGTGGTGCATGGGCTACCCTGGGGCTACCTGGTACCGGGCCTGGTACATGGTCCGCAGCTATAAATAGCGGTGACTCTGCGATTGAACATGAGGTCAAGCGAGCCTCGTTCAAAATGGATCCCGTTTGTACCGTTATTCATACCAAAAAAATACTTAGACTGGAGTTGATTCTTCAACTCCAACGGATTTTGAGTGGAAAAATATTGATATCAAACATATTTTCGACTTTAGAATATTTGTCAAGTTTTAGTGATTACGTGCTAAACCTATGGGAACGGCAAAAACGACGCTATCTTGGCCGCCCCCCCCCCTGCCGTGGTGAAGTTCTGTGACATAGGTGTACTTCTAGTTATGTTTGAGCATCCTTTATATTTCACATTTATGTTAATTAGCGAAAATAAAACCACATATACCTTATACAGTAAATTTTTTTAAAACATAATAAACAATATAAGTACATCTTATATTAAAACTCTCTATACAAACCAAATGACTCAATGTACATTGCAAAAACTATTTCTCAAACTTACAATGAAACACGCCAATCTACAACACATGAATACACGCGTATACCCAGTAAAAATGGTTGCGTATGCTCACATTCAAGTGGCTCATACACGGATTAAAGCCATCTAAAAAAAAGAAGAAAAAAAAAAGATGTGTTATAAATGCAAAATCTACAATGTTTGACAGGATAAAACACAAACAAGCAAACATGAGTCACAATAAAACAACTTTCGCATAATTTTCTATAGCACAAATTCTAAATTCTCACCAAGGCTTATCAGATGATAAGTCTATATACATGATTGCACACTACATAACTTGTTTAAAGGTTCACATGTTAACTTTAAGCACCAAAGAAATACACTTCTATATCAACAATAACACAGTTGTGTATTCATAAGTCTACTATATGTGATTAAACTCTTTAAAACTCGTAATTCTAAACCTATTGTTTTCTGTAGTAACAACAGCAACATATTAACCAAAATGATGGAATTAAACCCAATACATTTTTGTCTCTTTACTAAGGACTCTTGACCTGGACAAAAGTCATAAAAGTTATCCTTTTATAATTACTTGTATTCCTCTTTCAAAAACCAAATTACATGTACATACATGAAATTACTCAGAATACTGTACATTTGTGCTGTGTTGAATATTTGTGGAACCAGTTCAAAAATATAGCAGCTTTGAAATAGCTATGCATTCAATAATCATTTTCAAGAAAGATTGTGTGAGAGGGGATGTATTTTAATTGAAGCACTGCATCAGACATCATGGCATTTGTGAAAAGCAATAAAAGTTTGTCTCTATGACTTTACCTGAAGCTTTTTTTTTTTTTAGTTAAGGTATGCTCAAGGTAGGTTTTCTTCTTTTGTTTATTGCAGATCCCCACCCCTTTTAAAGCTACTTTGCATTGAAATTTTTCATACTTTTCCCAATTTGATTCACAGTGAACATGTTACTTTAAAGTTGGGCTTCTTAACAATCGGGAAACAAGGTGAACTCGTATTTACCCAGTGCGTCCCCGCCAAATGTCACAATCACCAAGAAGTGACAACTTAAACTACACCAGACCACCCCACCCCTTAATGCAGGTTTAACATATTTTGCACAGAAATTCCAGGTTAACATTTTTCTCACGGACATACAGACATAAGGACGGAGCCCATTTTATAATCCCCAGTCCAAACTTGCTTTGGCAGGGACATTAAGGACAAAAGCACTATTTGACCTCCATAAACAATTCATAACGGCTACTCTGCAATACTGTTAAAAGTGATATTTTTGCTTATGTAATTTTTGCGCATCTTCAATTTTTAGCATTTTCGGCTGTTTTTAAATTCGCTTTTTTTTTTAACTATCCCACATAGACTACACACCAATTTAAAACCTTTGAGTGTTCTTAATTTCACGCTTGCTCAAAAGTGTGCAAAAAGCGCAAAAATTAACATATTGCAAATATTTATACTTTTACAATATAGCATTACAAAGGTAGATGACAGAACTATGAATTTGCATAATCCTTCGGTCCCTACTGCAGTGACTATACACTCCATTCCCTACCTCTGTGCAGTGAAACCAGCATGAGATTTGATGGTCGCACCAGTTAACCACTCATGCTGGCTTAAAGCCACAACGTTTTTCTTTCGCGCACAAAGACGGTATTAGTATATCTTGACGCGTGCGTAAAAGCTGCGTCAAGGTTATGACATCACTGCATCAAGGTAGAGAAATGGACTATAGCTGTAATTCCATTTTACACGCATGCTTCTAGCCACAAGTGCCTGCACTATTCTATACCAATTCGCAGTGTGAAGAGTCTTGCCAATTTGGTGATGAACAAAGTATAAGACACCAAAATTCTTCAATTTTTGTTTCATAAATTTCAAAATTTTGAATTTTCCTGACCATGTTCAGAATCACATAATGCATTCAATGAGTCCAAACAAGCCTAGTCTTAGATCAGTGGTTTTTAAGATGGCTTCCAAAATGACTGCAGGTCATTGGGAAGCCATCTCAAAAAGCACTGATCTTATGTACTACACAGAATCTAACAGAGTCAAAATAGGGTTAACTTTAGTTTACCATGTAAATGAAAAAAAAAGTATAAATCAACAAGGAAATGTAAAGAAACAAAATTGATTTTCCACATAATGGATTTATTTCCCATACACTTCTGTAAATTCCATTAAATTCAATGCAAATACAGTATGGTGTAATTGGTCTCTGGTGATGGCAAAAAATATAAACCAAAAATAGAAATCACCTTCAAACAAATAGATCTTTATTGAAATTTTTTGATATTTTTTTCTTTCCAGATTTTATCCATAGGCATTGTACTCAAAATAGTTATCTTCCAATGACATTCAAATTTGTTTTTCCTTTCAGACCTAGCCCACCGTACATAGTCGTTTAGACGTTGAAACGACGATGGCACATAAACAGGTCAAGAGTTTTCAGAAATTTACTTCCAAAATGAAAATTAAATCAAAGTCCAAGAATGATGCTGAATCGATTTGCATCTTCAACGTAAATTTGTAAACTCTCGACATATTTTCAACGTTCCAATGTTGATTGCCTGCTGGAAGGCCACTATTTGCATTTTTATTTTCCCCTTTTGAACTAAAAGCATTCTGATAGCAAAGGTTATCTATTGATATTTTTCACCTGACAATTATTTCAGCTTTTTTTCCTCCGTTCTTTTGGAATGGAAAATGTTACTATATTTAAAACCCTTCAACAGTGTTGTCAGTGACTTGGCCTTTTGGCATGTACCTATATGCATTGCATTCTGAGAAAGTGCATGTGGGTGTAGTTGGGTGTGTGTATGTGTGTGTGTGTCATATGAGCTTATGTGTGTGCGTGTGTGTAGACATGTCCATGTGCACATCACTGGCAAAACTGGCAAATCTATTTAATATGAGTACAATAGCACGATTGGGTGAAATATGTTTGATTCAACTTGGTTGTCGCAACGTCAAATGAAGCATTCCACAGTTTACTTTATGACAATATTCTATGAATCCCACTCCTAAACATTTATTTTTAAAATAAGCTCACAGAACCCTTAGGCAAGTCAGTTGCTAGTAGAGTATGCAGCATTGTTCTTGGAATACCTTTGAGTTTTTAGATATCAGTTTAATCCAAAATGTTTTTAAACAATCACAAAATTGAACCTTTAAATCTGAAAACAAAATCCTAAAAATAGCAAAAATATAATCGGGACCAATTTGTCAACAATTTTAACTGCCGTGTTTTTTGAAGAGCACTTAAAATAAATGCAAGTTTAGATTGAGATTAGGAAAAAGATCATGCACATTGCAGCCCTGGTGACCTTGACTTTCAATAGGTCCTAAAAATCCAAATGAAATTCCCACTGTTGGCAATTTAAAAGGACTAGTAAAATCGAATACAACTGAGCTGCAAAAATTAACTACTGCTAATACCAGAGGGTGTATTGAGTCAATCCCACAATGCACCAGTTTTGGGAATTTCACTTCCATAAGGTCATTGATTCCACAAAAATCCTATTCTTCCACATAAAACCTTGACTTTACACTAATTTTTAGCCCACAAAGAGCTAGTACTTCGGGATTTTTTTGCATGATCATGAAATATCTTGTGGTTCCTATACTTCTTGAACAGTTTATCCCTAAGTACTGACATGTGTTTAGTACAGTATGGGTACATTGCAATGCATTGTGGGATTGATTCAAAACACCCTCTGTGCTAATACCAAGAATGATAAGTCCACGGATGTTAACAACACTAATCTTTCATGATTTTTACCTCTCTAAAGAGATTGACATGAACTTCATTATGCTCAAGATAATTTCTGGTTTCCATGATTAACTATATTACTTAATAGTCATGATTCACTTGCCATTAATGACCACAACCGAACAATACCACAAATCTTCAGCAAATTTCAGAAAGACATTGATATTCCTACAAACTTGTCACACAGTACAGTCCAGGGGTTCTCAATAATTTATATTAGCTGAAGGGCGAGAGAATGCCGAACATATTTTAAAGTTCCCTAGTTGAGGGCCAAATACACCAGAATTTCTTATGTTTCCCTTTAAATTTTAGATCAAGTCGAGGACCAAAAATCAGTGGTTGGTGGGCCGGATTTGGCCCGAGGGCCGCCTATTGAGAACCCCTACAGTATACCATTCCATTTCTACCTCCCCCTGAGAAATCTCTATTATACAGATGTCCACCTTTTTTGAGAGTCCAGACCCACCCAAAATAACTTGTATGCATAAGGTTTATCCCAGTCCAATATCACCATGTGAGAGCAACAAGGTCATATCGTAAACTTGTGCAATAGCTGCCACTTGACAAATTCCCATCAAGCATACTATTATGCCAAACCTTTGGTGCAGTGGCTCTTGAAGTGGTTCTTCAGGCAACTGTGTTGCTTGAAGAACCAGTTCAAGAACCACTGAGTCAAGGAAATATAAATTTGAGTAAATCCTAATACACGGCAGCACACAGATATATCACATGGCAGCTATTGCTCTTACGACATTCTTGCATTTACACAGCTTTATACGATTCTTATTTTGTTGAAAAGTACTTTTACTCACATACTTTACTTTAAAAAGCAGTAGATTGATTAAAACCACCATGGTTAGAATCATTTAAATTGTAGTACTTAATTTTGCTTAATAAAAAAGACAACCACCACCAATATAAAGTGGTTCCAAAGCAGCAATATCAGTCATATGATTGCCATGGGGTTGTATGTACCCTTATGGCTGGTATAAAGTGGGCTACAACAAGTTAAAAACTTAATATTGATATAACATTTTGTAAAATAATCCAATTAAAACTGTCGTCATTTTGGTTCACTTTTTGTGACTCTCCCTTTTCAAGAAACAAAACGCTTATATTACAACCGTAATAATATTTGAGTTTGTTTAAAAAAAACAGTACTTTTGGCACACTCATAGAATAAAGCTATACTTGCACAACCATTCAAAAATGTTGAATGTATATTTGCCGTTAATTTGGGTATGGGGTCATATTTCCACTCCATTTCACTAATTCAATCCAATTTAAGGCGATTTTCTTTTAAAAAATTATCACATGCATATCTACAAAGTGCAAAGTGCCACATTGCATAAACTGGAGTATCAAATTTAACACCCCCTGTATTATCAGAGGATATTTGCCGTTAATTTGGGTATGGGGTCATATTTCCACTCCATTTCACTAATTCAATCCAATTTAAGGCGATTTTCTTTTAAAAAATTATCACATGCATATCTACAAAGTGCAAAGTGCCACATTGCATAAACTGGAGTATCAAATTTAACACCCCCTGTATTATCAGAGGATCACGCCAAGAATTTTCACAGGTGTTAAAATTCTTGGTGTTATTTTAACACTACTGGTGTTATTTTAACACTACTGGTATTATTTTTAACTGCTAATATGTACTTTAACACCTGTAGATGAAAACATACATGAGTGGTGTTAAAATAACACCTATTGGCACAGTCCTCTGATAACACCAAAAAGTGTTAATTTTAACCCCTAGGTTTTTCAGTACCATCTTTTAGGGATTTATCACTATTTATGTGGGGGTGGGGTGGGATACTCACTTTTGACCCAAGTTTTTGCATCCCCACTTAAAACATTTTGTCTTCCCTTGATTTCCCAACTTAAAAACTTTGTTAAGTCCCCTTTATTCAAATTTGTTGTAAGTGTTCCCTAAATCCCCCAATCCCCTAGAGTAATTAACAAGCCCTTAGTTCACGAAAGTGAGAAAATTGATGCTAAAATCTAGGTTAGCCAGTATTATCCTTTCACATATAGCTTTATTCCATAATGCTCTAGGAGTACTGCTCATTAAGAGAATCTCTAAATTGCACCGTAATGATCTATATGGACCAAAACATCTTTCATTAATCTTTTCCAAGTGGCCTCAAATTTCAAGACTAACTACATTATTCAAAGAGCTAATTTTGCATGTTCACTTTTCATGTTTTCTAAATGAACTAAAGAGTATATATTTTTGCTACATACTTCAAATAACAAAAATTTCAAGACTACCACTAAGTTATTCAAAGAGCTAATTTTGCATGTTCACTTTTCATGTTTTCAAAATGAACTAAAGAGTATATATTTTTGCTACATACTTCAAATAACAAAAACAAAATTTTCTAACTCGATGTATAAAAATAACAAAATAATCCAAAGCATACAAAATATAACACCTACAAAAAGTACCATGTGATACAACACACAAAAACATGTTTAAATTTATGAACAAACATTATTAGCGATCAGCTATAAAACCACAAAAAATCCTCACCGATTTGGGCCCAAACCATCTTATATTTGTTGCATATAGTAACAAAATTCTGCTACCTACAGTTGAATGATTAAAACACTAAGGCACCTTTATCAACCTTTTTAAGATGCAAACTCACCTTTTGTTAGGCAAAAAAAAAACAAGTTTGTCTCAGAAGAAATGTGAAAAATGCTAATGCGAAATACGTTTTTTTGTTTTTTTTAGAAAAATGCTAATGTTTAATGCTGTTTTTCTTTTAATGCATTTTGGGCCCACTTTTTTCAATTTTTCTGCCGCTTTGCGGCCGAATTTTCATTTTTTTTCTGCAATTTTTTACAAAAAAAATTTCAAGTGAGTAAAACCTAAAAAAAAAATTATGCGGTCAAAAAACCAATTTTAAACATAATGCGCGCGGTCTTCTGAGACAAACTTGTTTTTTTCTTGGCCTTATGCTACACACAACAGGAATTAAACCCACAGAGTATCTCATCACGCCACACTGTCATAATCGTACACATAATGCTGCATGGACCAAAAGCCTGGGGACAATTGCTTTCCCTCAACAAAGAATCCTTTCTTTCTTCTCAACATAACCTATACTGCTGTAACAGTATTCCCAAAGTAATAATACAGAGGTGCATTCTCTCAACCCCACAACACAGGCAACATCAGCATTAGAGATGTAACAGAGGAGTAGTCCCATTTTCAGAAAATCCAAATTTGAACCGAAGGAAGGCCAAATTTTAGCGTAGCATCCGGTGAAGCTCCGCGATTTTGGGGTACAAACTTGGGTTTTTGATGCAGTTTCACCTATATCATTTGATCTTTGGGGTACAAACCTTTATCATTTGATTTTGGGGTACAACTTGGGTTTTTGATGCAGTTTTACCTTTATCATTTGATCTCAGAAATTGAAAAAAAATTTAAAAAAAAAATTTTTTTTTACATTTCCGGATTTTTTTTATTTATGGCCAAAAATCCGGAAATCCAGAAATTTCCGGAAAAGTTACATCTCTGCAGCATTATCAAAACAATATGAATGTACTATGCTCTATATTTAACACACCTCTTTGCCAGAGGAGGTAGAAGAAGCCATTTTTTAACATTCTGACACCAAGTTATCAAACATAAATCAAGTACTGGTCTAACAGCACACTGTGGTTATAATCACACACATGATGTTCAAGGAGCTAGCACAAAGGCATCTTGGCAGCCAAGTCCTTAGCCAAGAAAAGTCCTTTCTAAACATACCGCCAGTATTGATCCATAAGCGCGCCGTGATCATAATCAAACACACCGTGTTGCAGAAGCAACTGCTCTTCGGTGAGACCCAGACCGTTCTGCAAACGACGCTGAAAAATTAACTGCTGCGCCAAACGAGCTTCCAAAAGCTGATCAACTGGAAGGTTCTCCTGAGAATGCCCTGGTGGTTTCGCACCCAAGATACCATTCTGCGCACTTCGCTGCAAGACACTAGTACTGTTTCCACTTGTCAGTGATGGACTTCCTTCAAGGGTTCTACGAAGAGACGGCTCAGTTCTCCACAGGTGCATCACGAAGCTGCGCTGGAACTCAGCTAGACGTTCCAGGCGACGGGCAAAATCATGGTGATGGTCGATGGCGTTGACCTCCAGATCGCGATGCTGTTGCTCCAGTCTGCGCACGTGTTCCTGTAGTTGGCCGTTTTGTTTTAGAAGCTCCTGCACACATTCCTTATAGTTCCTCTCTTCATTTTCCTGAAAAGAAAAAAGGACAGTAGTTACAGTGAATATATTTTGGTAAGAGACTGTCAGTGATTGAAACGTTTCTGGTGAATTTAGCAAAAAGATTTACAGAACCAAAGCGGTTCTCGAACCACTACACTCCATTTACCTTTGAGTCACCTTCAGATAGCCATTTTGTATGTATATTTTCACACCCCCTTTATATGCATGCTTGCATCTGCCAATGCTTTGAATCAATGCTTGCAATTTAAAGGTGCAATTTGTGATCCTAGCACATTCATTTTAGTTAATGAATCACTAGATATCCTCAAGACAAGGTTATTTCCAAAATTTCAGTTGATTCTGATGTTGCGTTTTGATGCTATGAGTGAATTAGTGGTATCGCGCTGCTCCGTAGAAAATACAAAATTACGAATTTCTCCTTGAGAAGATCGAATTTGCACGTAAGATTCGGCACACATACTATATTTGGGCCAACGGTTCAGATGATATAAAAATCTCAATACCTTTGAGGTAAATCGGGGGACAAGGCTGTGGATCACGAAATGCCCTTTAAAGCAGCACTGGCACATTTTCACAAAAATATGAAATTTCTTCAATTTGCTTTCAAATGATAGTATCGGCGATTGAAAGAATAGTCATATATTTTACACATAAAAATAACATACTCAAAAACAGATAGGGACGTTAATAAGAGGTTAAAGACATCCAGGTAATTTGTAGGCTAACTTTTAAGTTATCCATAACTTTAATCAACAAATGTGTGTATTACATGAATATCATATACTCGTGCTCAATGACACTAACACCACAAAGGTCACAGACCGATCAAACATGGTGCATGCCGTGGGAAACATGCATACGGCGTGCGTTTGATTGTGTTAAACGCCATTTCCGTCGTCTGCTGAATTAATGTCGCCGGCGACATTAATTCTAAAATCATTCTGTGTACCCATAAGGACGCTGATTTGGTCTTAATCATTTCAGGTGAGGGCTAATGTATATAAAAGCTTTACAACCATGCAAAGTATCGATTTTGAAAAATCTTGAGGGCGCACTATTTTTCAAATGTGCCTGACATCACTTATTCAAGGTAAATGCACTCTTGTGTGGCCTGCTTTCGCGCCCCACATTTACTTCAAGTTGACCTCTAATGACCTTTGACTTTGGTATGTGACCTTTAACCCTACCATGACATACCAGTCTCTATGGTGCACCATATGACACAAGAGCGGTCACCGCTCGTGTGGATTCGTGCAACCTGCAGTTTGGTGGGTTGTGACCCCCGGGGGGAGTGACGTACCTGCTCCTACCGACCCTTGATATCAAGGGCTATCGGTGAGAGATTTCTTGCAAAAAGGGGGTCATTCAGTGTAGAGGAGAATAAAATGGGGGTATTCGGCATGGAAGAGAATAAACAGGAATTTTGATGGCTATAGAACAATCCTAACTGATGAAAATAAATCCCCTACTCTTTTTGTTACACACAAATACAGGGTGGATCCAAAACAATAAGGTTTTGGGCAAAAAAAGGGGGTCATTCAGTGTCAGATCCCTGAAATCTGGGGCTTTTATGGCATTTGGTGTGATGATTTTAAAAAGGGGGTCACTGGGTGACAGATTGGTAAAAAATGGGGTCTATCGACAGGACAGGAGCATGACGCGTGCTAATCATGGTGAGTGGCCCCCCCCGGTTGTGACCAGTGGTACTTTGCAGCCCATTTTGGGATGACCCTGAAGGGAATGACTAATTGGTAACTGATGCAATGGCCCTTTAAAGGCTGACTCAGAGATTTCCCGATGAGGGCGCACTCAATTTTCAAACAAAATCGTGTTGTTTGCATATTCATAATGCTTGTCCATATACTAATAACTGTGTGAAATAGCTAAGCTCAACTCGAAGACCTTCATATAGAAAATCACGACTTTGTTAAAAAATTCCGGATCCGGAAATTTTGTAATACACAGTATCCTATGGCACTGTTATACTGTACATAAATGTTTACTGCACGAAAACGGAAAATCCGATTCATCTCTAACTTTGGAATTAAGCATTTTAGGAGACTATCTTTAGTTCTAGATGACTTTTAAATGAATACACACAAAAATAGATTTCCAAAATCTCTGAGTCAGCTTTTAAAAATAAATTAAAGAATGATCCTTAAATTTTGTAATGATGGAATGGTCTAGTAATAGTATTTGGTAAATGAATATATTCCTGTAAGTTTAATGCGCTGAAATCGTAGGGCCTCGCGATGTGCAGTGATCGGAGTTTTTGATTTTACGCACTTTGTTTTCACCGCGATATGGGGATTCCCTGGGCTTGCCCCGTTTGGTTTTCACCGCGGTGAAGCGCTCTGCATGTGGACGTAGGTTCACCGCGGTGAAGCACTGTGCATGTGGACGTAGGTCCTCTCCCGGCCATTTACACCGCTAATTGTATTTTTCGTATTTTTTTAAATGATTTTTTTTTACCTTTTTCTTGGAAGTCTTGGTCTCATCATGACGATTTGTGTAGAGCTGGACCTCCCTCGAAGTATATGAGTAATGAAACAATAGTTGAATTTCCCACTGGCATAAATGAGAATTGTACAAAGTCAATTTAAATTCCCATGTATGCATGCAGTCGAGTCATGCAGTCGAGTCGACCAATGTCTCCTCTTCTCCTGCGTCGAATTTTGCCAATATAGCGATAAATGTTGGATGACTAGTTTCCTTGATCTCTGTAGATTGGTAATTATAAATGCCGGCTTCGTAAGTGTGCAAGAAATATCAAAATTCGGATGTTTTTACATGGCGATTGCCATCAATTACGGGATCAATTCTCACCGCTTTGTGAGCAGCAAAGCCAGTTGCGTTTATAAGACACGGCCAGCGCCAGGAGGGTACACGGCTCTTCCATTGATTTACGTTACACTCTCTAATGTTAACCGATGGAATTGCATGAGGTATAGGCACTCTCAGGGGGAGTAACGGTGAATACTGAATCAGACTGGAAAACAGCCATATTTGGTAAAGAACACACCATATATGGATTATGGAGGTCTTTTGGTGAATTATCACTCAATTATGGTAATTGAACATGTTTTGAATGAATCACTATTGGGTTTCCAGTTAAGTGTTTTCTCGATGAGCCAACATCGAGCATAACAAGGCAGTAAATACTTAAACTAGCGAAAATGTGTCTACCAACCGGCCAGGGAAATTTGTCTCCAGCACCTCGACTCGATTGTAGGGATTCGTTTAGCACGAATCCAACAAGTGGGATGGCAACTGGAGTTAAGGTTTCCATGCACAAGCAATTTGAAAAAGGTAGGTTAACAGAAACTAAACAAATGCCTACACACATGCACACACACACAGGCATACAGACTGTCTCAGTAATGTTCATTCCCCTCAACAACAGTGCCATGCATGGTCAGTGAGCAGACCCCACCATCATCAATTTTCCTGATTGAGTAATATATTCAAATTTATTTAGGATCCCTGTTTAAAACCAAAAAAAAATCACTAAATTGCTGAGATCATGTGCTAAACTGATACCAATACCTCAAAAAAACCAAGGAACCATGGTTGCTTTATTCTTCTTTTGAAAACTCAATTTCTGTACTTCCATCTCATTGAAAAATTATGTATAAAATCTTCATAATAAAAAAACTCGTCCATTTGTGTAGCTATCACCGGCAGCCTCAGATTCAAGTTTGAAACTAACCTGCGTTCTCCGGTCTTGCTCTAACGCTGGTCTAAGCTCAAACCCTTGTCCGTGTTGGAAGCGATTGGCACAACTATTTCCACGCACAGCTGGGGGTCCTACTGTATCCAGCCTGTTGTCAAGCCTTGGTCTAATCCTCCCATCATTATCAGGCCTAGGACCTGGATATCCCTGGTGCTCTCGAGGGTCAGGACCTGGAGGCGGGGGCAAGGCTGGTCTCTTGGTTGGTGGTTCAAATCTCGAGTCTTCTCTGGGAGTTGGCAGTCTGTGTACAAATTTGCAGTGTGACCTAGGGCAGCCACCCATGCGCAAGAAGCTGCGGCAGACATCACTTAGTTCGATCTGATAAAAAAATATTTTATAGCATCATTCAGGGCATGTTGCCATGTGTCACAGATTTTGCTCAAATTCTGTCACCCAATGGTCCTATAGAAGCGGTCAAAATTAAAAATTCAAAATCTCTTAATTGCGTTGTGGAGTTACAGACGCGCAAAGTTTGTTGGCCTTTGTCAAAAATGGCCAATTTAAGTGAACAAGAATCTTTAGTGCCAACTTTGAGGCACCATATCTTTAAAAATACAAGGATTTAGAACTTACCCCATTTAAAGGGATTAGCAGCGATTTGCTAATCCGAAACATCGAAAAAATCATCAAAATTCATATTTTTATATTTTCGTTACTGACATGGATAGGCGAACATAACCTGCAAGTGGTTGGCTTGAAATCCATGGATTAAAGGCAAGGCAGTACTTTTTATCTGATTCTGTAATTTCTATATGTGCATATCAAAATTCCAACTTGTGATCAAAAAAGCCTTCCCAGTGAATATCACAGATTTTCAGCGTGATATTGTGCACCATGATCAATACAGTTTGACCTCACACACAAACATTATTTATCTTAGTTCATTCTGTACTGGTAAACCACAATCAGCTGTTTAGTGCAGATTTTGAGATGCCGTCACTGTAGGTCTATTTGCGGGAGACGGTATGACAAATTTCCTCAAATACTTCATTTTTTCACTATTTGGTGGTTTGTCTCTACATTAAAGCAGTTATATGGAATTGTACACACTTATCCATGATTTATAAGTTAAAAACATGCATTTCCGCATTTTTCGATTCTCTCGCATTATTGCTGCTAATCCCTTTAAAATGTCTTACACCACCAAGTTCAACTTACCTTTGGCAAGTGATCTCTACTGTTTCGACCTGGTCCATTGTATGGTGGTGCAAACCTGTTGGCATTGTATGGGTAACCATGGTAACCAGAACTGTAATGACAAACATGGTAATAAATACACAGGCAATTTCGTTCTTGTTAGTTTTACCATCGTTCATAGGTCCGTCCCGATTTCTCACTAACTAGGAAAAATTTATGTGGTTCTTCATATATTCCATGGATTTTGTGACAATAAATATTTCAGTCCAAGAATCCAACTTATTTCTCATACCACTTCATCCACATTTCTGCACAAACATCTTGCTTTGAGGTCTACCAGTCAGTTTTATTACACATTGTGTTATGATATATTTAGCCAATCAGAGACATGGTAAGAAAAGCTTAAATGTTTATACAAATATATAGAAGGTCCATTTTGATTGGTTAAAGCAATATTGGCACATTTTTTGAAGAGCGCCTCCAATTTTCAAAATTTGATATGTTTGCACAGTTACGTTGGTAATTGTCTAGGAAACTATACCTGCGAACGAGAATGCTAAAAAATGCGTATTTATCATAAAATAAGCGATCTTGTAATTAGAATTGGGATCCCAGATTGGACTTAACGGCAGAGCTGGAAATGCTACGTTTATGCATCCGTCCATGATGAAATAGTGCCACCTCGAGAAAATAACCTCTAACTTGACTTGCCTGAACCATAAAACAACTAATGGATGAGCATAGACGCGTACATGGCGCTATTTCCCGGCTATTTCACATTGGAAGGCCGTTTCCCGCAGCCGTTGAATTATTATCGGGGATTCCCGATAATAATTATTCTAATTACAAAATTCCTTCGTTTGTGACACATAGACATTTTCGAGCTTAACCATTCACAGGTATAGTTGACTAGCCAGTTACCAATGCAACCGTGTAAAAATCTCAAAATTTTTGAAAAATTGGGGGCGCTCTTCAAAAAAATGTGCTAATATTGCTTTAATATCATGTAATGAGCCAATCAGAGATACTGTATGAAAAGTGAGACCTCAGGGGGGAACTGATAATTTTAAGTTTCAACTTTCACTTCTGTATGTCTTTTATTTTCAGGTTTATAGCTTAATATGTGCAATGACATGAAAATAAAAAGTTAAAATGACCTGAAGCTGAACTGAAATCTAATTTTAATCACTGTTTTCCTCAAGCAATAGAGTATAATTATATTTGAAATAGAAGCATTAAGTTGCTATATGAATTCTCATAGCTTGTATATAGGCTACAAACACTACTGACTGAATGATGTATCAATGCATTTTCCAGCTGGAGCTGGTGAATGAAAATTCTTCAAAGGAATTTCTAGTCAATTCTTTTGAACCAATCACAATATGTAGTAGGCAAAGCTATGATGAAATTAAAGAAACACAAGATAGCCTACAACATAGCCTATCCCAAAGTACTTTCAAGACATAATGGACTGCAGGGGGCAGGTTGCCACCCCATAGAACTTGGAAGAAAAAGCTTGAAAATCATGCTAAATCAGCTGGGGGTTTTCACCTCTAACCAGGAAAATTTGCCCCAAAACCATCTCGAACTGGGAAAATCTGCCCCAAAAAAACCATCTCCAACAGGGAAAATTGCCCCAAAACATCTCAACAGGAAAAAATTTGCCCCAAAACCATCTCCAACTGGGAAAATCTACCTCAAAAACCATCTCCAACAGGAAAAAATTTGCCCCAAAACCATCTCAACAGGAAAATCTGCCCCAAAAACCATCTCCAACAGGAAAAAATTTGCCCCAAAACCATCTCCAACTGGGAAAATCTACCTCAAAAACCATCTCCAACAGGGAAAATCTGCCCCAAAACCATCTCCAACAGGGAAAATCTGCCCCAAAACCATCTCCAACAGGGAAAATCTGCCCCAAAACCATCTCCAACAGGGAAAATCTGCCCCAAAACCATCTCCAACAGGGAAAATCTGCCCCAAAACATCTCCAACAGGAAAAAATCTGCCCCAAAAAAACCATCTCCAACAGGGAAAATCTGCCCCAAAACCATCTCCAACAGGGAAAATCTGCCCCAAAACCATCTCCAACAGGAAAATCTGCCCCAAAACCATCTCCAACTGGCAACAGGGAAAATCTGCCCTACAACCAGGAATTTTCCCCCTCTGACGAGTGGCGCCTGTTATGCCCCTGTTGGTTGCTTTAAAAGACTATCAGACAACTGCAATATATTTAATTCAAAGTGCTCAGACAACATTTACTTAATGATTTTAGAAAATTCTGGCAGAAATATACTCCCCGCCTAAAAAATCCAACGATATAAATTACTGTATTAAAAAGGTATGTAGGTGAATTATAATAATAAATGCCAGGAGCGTTGTTTGCGTAATGTGTTTGCTTATGACCTGGTCCGTAATGCATTGATAACGAAGCATGATTTGGAAGTTTGAGAGATTTATCCAGCTGGCTTGGCGCGTTCATTTGAAGGCAAGTTTGAGCACGTTGATGGCCATTTCAACATCGTTCGGATTTTTTAGGCGGGGAGTATATATGATATGAGAGCAGTCTTGAGAGGCACCTATAAAAGTCAAAATTTTGTTAAACATCCTCTTTGGGCCAATTGCAAAGAGTTATCTACTAGGAAGTTAGTTGTGAGATACCCGTAGGGTTCCCTTTGATTAGAGCTAAGAATACACATGAAGCCGGTAAAGTAGGGATTGCATTATGATTATGTATCAGGCTGTGGAATTCTTTGACAAGAACAGGACTATTCCAGCATGAAACACAGCAGTAATTCCCACAGGAATTCCCACAGCAGTAATGGACGCCAGCGTCTGTAGCTGTGGCCCCCCAAGATGAAGATGAAAAATACCAAATATTAAAACCACTTTTAGCTGAAAAAATTGTAGAACAATAGCAAACCAGTAGCAACCAATTTTGAAATATTTTATTGCAATTAAAGGTTGAACAAAAATACAAAAGTGCTTTACTTCACCCCATGACATTCAAACCATCAGAGTTGAGATTTCAGTATTATTTATAGAAACCTTTCTGACAGCAACTTAAATTCACACATTGATTTTGATTGTTCTTTTTCCGGCTTATTGAATTGCGATCCATAAGTCGTTTTGTTTGGTTAACCATTCAGCTGTGATTGTGTTGATGGTAAGTCTGTTCTAAGAACAACACAAGTTTGCATTGCTATCCGTTCTGCTGACACCAAACAAAAATTGATTTAATGGACATGTATGGAATAAAACAAAATGGAAACTCAGTTTTTGTATCAATGAGTCCTAATTCGCAGAGGTCGTACCGATTGGGGGACATGCTATTTGCCAGTCTCTTTCACCAGTTCCCCCGCCCCACCTCCCAGGAAAACTAGAATTGCAGAATGCTTAATAAAGCCCTCACAATTATGGTAGTAAATGTGGGTGCCAAGTTCCTCACTCCACCAAGGTGATGAGGACAAATTAAAGGTGCATTTTGTGATCCTAACACCTCATATTTTTTATTTATGTTTCACTAGATATTCCAAAATTTCAGTTGATTTTGACGGTGAGTTTTGGATGTTATACGCTAATGTTTGTATCACGTTGCCCCATAGGTCACGACTAATGGCACAAGCCCTGCAGGGGCGAGTGCCATTATGAGTCTGGTCAAACTGACACAAGTGCATTGATTTTTGCCAATATACATGAAACTAAAAATATACAAACATTAATCTAATTCCTATAAGTTATGTACAGCAGAAATTTTTACAAAAAGTTGAATATGTCATGAAATCCAAAATAGTAATGTTGGCACAAGCCCCGCAGGGGCGAGTGCCATTATGAGTCTGGTCAAACTGACACAAGTGCATTGATTTTTGCCAATATACATGAAACTAAAAATATACAAACATTAATCTAATTCCTAAAAGTTATTACAGCAGAAATTTTTACAAAAAGTTGAATATGTCATGAATCCAAAATAGTAATGTTGGCACAAGCCCCGCATGGGCGAGTGCCATGGAGTGCCATTATGAGTCTGGTCAAACTGACACAAGTGCATGATTTTTGCCAATATACATGAAACTAAAAATATACAAACATTTCCTAAAAGTTATTACAGCAGAAATTTTTACAAAAATTTGAATATGTCATGAATCCAAAATAGTAATGTTGGCACAAGCCCCGCAGGGGCGAGTGCCATTATGAGTCTGGTCAAACTGACACAAGTGCATTGATTTTTGCCAATATACATGAAACTAAAAATATACAAACATTTCCTAAAAGTTATTACAGCAGAAATTTTTACAAAAATTTGAATATGTCATGAAATCCAAAATAGTAATGTTTCTAACGAAAAGATGCACATACCCGCCCATAAAATGAATCAATCCAATGTCGCGCATAAACTTTCTAAGCACTCCGCGTACGCTCATTAACATATGCACCGTGCAATGACAAATATCAATGCATGATTTTGTCCATATTTTCTCTCATAATAAACGTTTATGAATACTGCACTATGACTCGCCACGGGTTGTCAGTGCCAAGATAGATATCGAGATCAGTTTATTTCATTGACTTATAGTGAATTAAAGGTGCCACGCCCGATTACAACATACTTTTGTTTCGTAGGAAGAGCCATCACCAACACACTTTAATTCGAAAATTTCACTAGAATCTGACATACCATTTTAATGTGAATTGTGTGTATTACATAAGCACATAGGTGTACTGTACAAATTATTTTCCGGTTACCGTAAACAAACCATATTTTAGCCTGCAGCATCATTATGGGAAAGAAGTCAAAATATTTTGCAGATGAGATGAGTAAAATACAAGGCTTATATTGGCACCAAAATCTCAGGTCTGATGATTTGAAAGGTGGGGTTGATTTGGGGGAGAGGGGGTCTTGGTACCCCCTAATTATTCCAGAGCACATGGCGCTGCCCAGGATTTTTGTGGGTGCCCAGGCCATGTTGCAGCGGTTGTTGTCACCAAAGACCCATTTTTTTTTTTTAATCTCACCCAAAGACCCCATGCATATTTTTTTTTAAAATATCACCACTATCACCCAAAGACCCCTAACTTTGTGGAACATTTTTCACCTGAAGACCCCAATTTAGAAAATTTTAAAAAAATTATCCAATGACCCCATTTTTGGACAAATTGTCACCTGAAAATCCCTTATTTTGTGGCAATTTGGCTGTCTCTCACGCAAAGACTCATATTTTTTGCACGTCCTCTGCCACAAATGCCCCTGGTGTTCGAAGCACTGCATACACCCATTCTCCATTATATGTGATTGTTCCCCCCCCCCCTCTGAGGCCTGGGCCTTTACCCAATGCTACTACCATGAACCATCCACTAACCTGACATTTTACCCCTAACCTACTACCAAATACCACCACCACATACACCCTTCTAATATCTTGCAACGGGTTACCCCCCCCTACCCATACTTTTACCCCCTTCTTACTACCTTCACCACCCATACCCCTGACATCCAATGGTTTGAATTTGATATTCAAAAAATGTTTCAATGGTGACAGCTGTTGATTAAGTCTACCAACAGTGATGGCACCAGGGTGAAAATTTTTTCTCCCCCCCCCCCAAAAAAAAATGACAATTTTTTTTTGCAAAACTCGGCAATGGCAATGTGGGACAAAAAATCAAAGATTTTGGAGGGCCCCAAAAAATCAGCAATATTGAGCCAAAATACGTCAAAAGTCTGCATATTTTGCAGTATCACATTTCCGATTCCCTCACCCCAAAAAAAAAAGTCTAGTACTTGCCACTGCCCACAAATTTGTCACGACCATACCGTCTGGTGTGAGTCATGACGATTGACCTTAGCTCAAATAGGAGGGCATGGGGGGCTGTCCCCCGAAAAAAATTTTCTTGCCCCTAGTTGTGAGTACCCCCCCCCCGGACCCGACCCCCCCGGCCGAACGAAAAATGGGGATACATATTTGGCAAAATTCGGCGGAAGATGGGACCAAAATTCACAAAATGTTGGGGAAATCAACGATTGGGGCCAAATTGGTTAAAATCTCCAAATATTTGAACTTTGCCCCCCCCCCCCAGAAAAAGAGGCTGCACCGCCACTGCCTTAGATGAGCCTTGATGACCTGAAAAGACAAAAATGTTGGCACAGAATTTTCACTAAACCCACAAGAGTTCATGAACATTCACAAGTCTTACCAATTTGGCCTTATTATGACCCTGATGACCTTGAACCAACATTCAAAAGGTTTTGGAGAAACCCCCCTAGGCACCATGCTTGTAATGGTTTACATTCACACAAAAAAATGCATGTCATGATGGCATTTAATGTAGCTATAAGGAATTTGGCCTTCAATGCATCTTTAGCAATAAAGCAATTGTGCATATTAATTAGCTCACTGCATACTAAACACCCATTCGAGGGGCTCCCGAAGTGGAGCCACCTTAAACCCCGGGGGTTTGGAGGTGGGGGCACCCAGGGGTCTGGAAAAAAGTAAAAAAAACAATTTTTGTAAAAATAGAATGACGGGAAAAAAGGAGAATGAAGGAAAAGGCCATGAAATAAGGTGAAATTGCAACCAAAAAATGTATATTTTCAGGGGGTTTTGGCCTGTCCTGGACCCCCTGCTTTTCCGGTATGGAGTGTCACCAGGTCCGCACATCGGGGTGTGGGATCCTAGCTACGCCCATAATGCCCACCAAGGTCTTATCACCATGCATGTGCCTTACATTTCTAGAGATAACCCTGATCACAAGGTTTCTATCGAGACAGAAAAGTCTATTATTAGCTATCCTCCAGAACAGTTACAGCAAGACAAAAATTACTACTCCAATCTTGACAAATATTTCAGACTAATTACTCCATGAAAAAAAAATATTTTCTTTTCCTCAATTTCCCCGGAATATGTTTTGGTGTGCTACTGATTGTTCCCTGCATTGATCAAGTATATAGAATGTGCATAACTATGTACACCCGCCCATACACACCACAACAAGATCCACAAGACATAACGTTCCCCAGATTGCGTCGCCAATGTTATTGCTACCATATGCGCACACATAATGAAGTTTAGCAACCTTTATGCAACTTTGGGTGTTGGTTGCATGGTCATTTGCCAGTTTCAAACCATAGTACCCAAGAAAAGGTTAAGTACACAAGATACACTTATACAACCCAGAAAAAAAATTACTGTACTATCGAAAGTCCAACTCCATGCACGACCAATTTTGACATTTGACACCATTCAAAATCGAGGACAGCTGGAAAGGAATGCCTGGTGAAATGATATGCTCCAATCATTACAACTTGTACAGATTCCCCAAATAATTTTCCATACAAAAAATTAAATAAGCTTCACTACCTCCCATTTGAGTCTGGTTGATAAAGTACACTGGTTACTTGCACAAGTGGCCAATTTAACAAATTAACAAAGGAACAATAGAACAAGAAGCCGAGAACTTACACCATGGATTACACACTAAAAACAAATGTGGTATTTCCGGGGTCAGTAGTCACTATAACATACTCCAAAAAATAGTGGTCAATTGGACCAAGAAACGGGTTGAACCTTTTCATGGTCAAAATTTGACCACTATTTTGTAGTGTGCATAGTTGATAAGACCACTCAGAAAATGACCATGTTTTTAGTGTGTATTTAATTCTTATAAAGCGCCAACAAATCAACCGAAGTGCTCAGGGCGCCACTGTGGACAACCGTAGGCAGATATACACAACAAGTAAATCCAAACAACAAGGACAGGCTTTATGGAAAAGAAGTCGATTTTAGATACAGGAGGAAACCAAGTTCTCAGAGAAAACCCCCCAAATGGATCGGCAACCAAATTCGCATACGACACTGGCTCCACATGGAATCTTAATCTGAATGAGCCACTTCACCAACTGCCCTCCCTGCCCATCATGGTAAATAAAACATCGCCCCTACTCTACCAATCAAAATTGAGACTTTGGGAACAGACAAAAAGTTCATAAATTATTTTTTCAGCATCCCAGTGAAATTAAGGCCTAAACGTCTCCTTTTGATGCTATGAAAGAAAACGTCCCCAAATGTGCTCGACACATTCTCTTACGACACTGTCCAATTTGTATGCACATTGCTTCTACTACCAAACAGCTGGAAATTTCTGCCAAAAATTTTTGCTCAGAATTTGGTGATCTGCATACCACGAGAGTGAAGGATTTGTATGGAAGACTGGACCCTGATCAAGCCACCTATCGTTAAATAGCCATACAGAACAACAGGATAAAAATATAAATTTCCCGATGAGGGCGGCACTCATTTCAAACACTAATATTTTTATTTTTTTGCATATACATTAATGCTTGTCCATATACTATCAATGTGTGAAATAAACTAAACTCAAAACGAAGCCTTCAAATAGAAAATCGCCACTGTTATAAATTTCCGATCCGGAATTTTTGTTAGACACGGTATCATATGGCACTGACGATACTGTGGATGAATGTTTACTGCATGAAAACTAAAAATCCAATTTCATTTCAAACTTTGGAATTAAGCATTTAGTTGACTGTCTTTAGTTTAGATTGACATGTGTAATTACACACCAAAAAATATTTGAAATTCTGAGTCAGCCTTTACGTTCAACGGGAAGTTATAAGGTGCAGTAACTATGCAAGAGACAAAAATAGGGAACTTGTTTAACACCTAGGCACCTACCTATCTATCGGAATCCAAGGACCATTTTGATTGGTACTTGGAAAGTTAAGATCACTTTAATGAAAAAGCAGAGATGCGTAAGAATGGTTAGAATGGTGGTATGTTTTATACAAAAATATAGCACATTTGAGTTGTCAAGTTGACGGTGGCTAAACCGTCCACCTCAATTGGGTTCTAAGAAATCTGATGAGGAGGGTAGCTGGTACCTGATAGAATGAAAAAAGAAGATCTCCCTAAGGGATCAGCTCTGGAGAGCTAATGGCAGCCATCCAGCACATGCTGCCTGCATGATGGGTGTGGTTGCCCAAAAGCTAAGCCCACTGCCTAAAACTGTGAATTGACGTCAGGAAGGGCATCCGAGGTAAGTATCTTTTGCTTCAATAAATCCTCAAACAGCAGTATTGTGAGTGAGGTGTACAGCACCCCCGTTAGCAGGAGCCAACAAACCGGATTTAAAAACTTTGATTTTACTAACTATTTTGATTGGTACTAGAAGGCCATCTCAAGTTGTGTCTTTAGCACACAATAGTTTTTGACCACCACCCATGCTCAGGAGCAGGTCTCCCTCTCTAAACCTCAAAGGGCAGCATGAGTTTTCTATTCTTTTTTTGGACTTAGAATTTTTCCTCTAACCGAGAACGAGAATGAAATTTTATATATTTGAAAGAAGCAGTAGCGAGATTCGAACTCGAAACCACTGTATCATGAGAGTCAGCTACATATCAAGAAGACCACCGAGGAGTGGTGTGCCGGATTTGCAATTCTAATCCTTGATAACATTACGGAGTAATCGCTACTGCTTCTTGTGGTCAGCAATCAATAGAATGAATAGCTCCGCTCTTGAACGTGAGCCACAAACCTATGTCCAGGAGCATGAGTGGTGGTCAAAAATTCTTCATACTTGCGTGTCTGTAATGAACCAATCAGAGAGAGGTATACAGAGCAGTAGTGCCCAGGGGGTTAGACATGACAAGAAACCATATAGGTCATAGTAAGTTCACTCAAAAAGGCAAAGCGGGAAATATGGCGGGTTGAGGAAAACAACAGACAACTCTAAAAATAGGCCTAATTCCAAGAAATAAGAGGAACAAAGATAAAAATGATTAAATGGGGGGGGGGGCAGGGTGCCAGTAGTTCGAAATACCACATGCACAATCACAAATGCATGCAACTTTTGGCTGTGCATGTAAGCTTCCACTACTACTGCACATTTGTACATGTGAAATGTAAGAGGCATGCTATGAAATTTCATACAAATTACATATGAACAAAATAAGTACTAACTCCATTTCCAATTGATGTGGTAATCTTTAAAACATGTGTAAGAACTGTAATCCTTATTTAGCGAAAGTTACTGTGTTTATGATCATGATTGTCCAAACAGGAAACATTACATGTGCCTTAACAATTATTTTGTGCATGTAACTTTTAGAGTTACGTGCACTGTGCATGGTCACTCTCATTTGTATTTCGAACACTGCAGATTGCCACCCCAAAGAGTTTTGACCAGGAAGAAAAAGCATGAAATCATACTAAATTAGCCCTTTTTTGACTGTTCACCAGGAAATGTTCACCTCCTACCAGAGAATTGGCATCAATAACCCCTACTGGGAAAATCTGCCTCAAAACTGTGAATTGCCCCCTCTGACAAGTGAGTGACCATAGTCAGACCAGGCAAGCCCAGAAGGTTGTGGTTAGACGAACGAGATACCAATATATGAATACGGGAAAATTCAGAGAAAAATATAACTTTGGCCAATATATGTAAAAGTCTGCCGGAGGCCCGGGTTGCGTGTAGCCCCAGGAGAGGGGTAAAGTTACTAGGGGGTCAATGTTTGAACTGGTTTTTCTAACATCTAATGAAATATCGCTCAATATTCTTCCGTGGTTACCGGAGTAAAAAAGTCAATTGGGTCACATGTGGTGTGGTGCTTCCTTTCACACAGATATTGGGAAAAATAGGCAAATTGTGTCATTTCGGGGTCACTGTTTTTAGACTTGTTTTTTTTTTATTTCCAGAACGGTCAACAATGGTAATACAAAGATGTCTTTGTAAAAAAATATTTTAAAAAAATATTTAATGAGACTGATTCAAAATATACTTTTTATTTGCATAGGGTTGGTTCCCTTTCATAGGGAGGGGTATATGTCCCCGGCATAGAGGTCCTACAGGGAGATTTACACCTTACCATTTATAACAACAAGGAGATGCCGAAAGTGCAAGAGCATTTCTATTTGATTCAGTTTCATTAACATTCTTAAAAAAAATTATTTTTACAAACCAAATGGGGTATTGCGAACGGGTGACTTTCTTGAATAAACAAATGACCTTAGCCTATTTCCCAAATATATTGGAAGGCGGAAGCACCACACGCGTGTGACCCAATGGACTTTTTTACTCTGCTTACCTAAGGAAAATTTGAGCTAGATTACAAGATTAGAGAAGTTCAAACCATGTGACCCCCATAGTAACTTTACCCTCTTCCTGGGGCTACACGCAACAACGGGTCCACTGGTTCACAGACTTTCATATTTGCAAAAGTTATAGTTTTCTTGAATTTTCCGTGTTCTGCTACTTGGTATCTCTTAGTATAACCAAAACTTCTGGGGCTGATCTCTATAGCTGTTAAGTCCCTGGTTAGAATTATCAGCAAACTGAATGTGTTTTTATTGGAGAGTTGCTACAACTCCATCCCAGGGATCCTAAATAAATCGGGATAGGACACCCGATCACCGAAGTGGATGCCTACTGCACACTGATCTGCATGAAATCCGTTACTTATGGATCACCGGTCGTACATGGAGCTGTTTCCCGGCTACGCATAGCCCGATACGTCATACTGCATAAATAATCAGGTTACTTTCGTACATGGTGTCGCTATACTAATGCAATAATATTAATCCTGAAAAGAAAAGCTAAAAATTTTATTTTTAATGTTGAGAATTTTTTTCTAAACTGTTTTTTAAAGAAGGCCATCAAAATTTAGGGTTGGGTTGGGATTTATTCCGTTTTATGTAAAATGACGATATAGGCCTACCATTATGCATTTACATTCTCCGTTAAGGTGGTATTAGATAATTTTCGACCGGCAATGATTAAACATTTTTGGCTTTTTTTCTTTTCAAGATCCATCTCACTGCATTACTATGCCTGCGAATCGTCTATGGTCATTTTACACCGTGTACACCCCGCCATTCCATACACACCACTAACCTGGCTGCCGTAAGGATAAAAAATCTTTGAGGGACTACTTGCTTGCAGGCATCTGGAAAAAGTGCTTTAAAATGTTCGACAAATGCACTAGTTATATTAAGAAAGTGATGGAATTTCATGATTGATATGGTATTTAGAATGGTATGTTTCTCAATTAAGTGGCATTTGGACAGTGAATTTGAGGCAATTTACTCC
The DNA here is from genome assembly GCA_023653785.1 of Ophioderma brevispina. NCBI lineage: Eukaryota > Metazoa > Echinodermata > Ophiuroidea > Amphilepidida > Ophiodermatidae > Ophioderma > Ophioderma brevispina. Next base: position 23,768 of record JAMKCH010020646.1, on the reverse strand, counting down.
ACGCTCATCAATTTCACATCTATTTGCAAATGACTAGCTTTGGCGACTATAGAGAATCTTGTGTTGCCTGTCTGACATCGGGCGACATAGTTGGCAGTGGTGTTTATAAACCACCCTTTTTATTAAAACACCCTTTATATTTTTTAAAACTTAATAACCCACCATTTTTATAATTCACTAGCATTTTATTATCAGAACCCACCCTTTTTATTTCTGACCCACCCTTTTTTACAAAACCACCCTTTATAGCAATAAAATTCAGTATCCCACTCTTTTACCACTTTTTAGAATTTTTGAAACCCACCCTTTCTAAAGCGTGGGTTACCAACAGTGGCCGAGTTTGGTGATTCGTAACTACAAAATTTTCTGGTCATCATATGTTCAAAATTTGGTTATTTGGTGATTTTAACCTGTACTTTGGTGTGATGTTGTTGGATTTCCTCTGTGAGAGTTTTAAAAAACTTTTAAATGTGAAAGAAACATGCTCAAAGTTGCCATTTTTCCCATAGACTACTGTGATAAGTGAGTTAGTGGTGTGTAACCTTTAAAGTCAACTGATAGTGGAACAGATTTGATTCCTTAATGACAAAGTGCTCAGTAATACACAGACCTAAGTGGGAGATTTTCAAAATAGAACAAAATGGAGTTAGTTACATCTTTGTAACACTGACCACTTGATGTAGTAGCAAAATGGAAAAAAAAATAATAAAACAAGACTGAAGATTGAAGAACCAATGAATGACTACAGGGGTTGAAAATAAAACTGACCAAAGGAACAAGAAGCAGTTCATTTGAAAGCAAATGTTTCCTTTTAAGGTGGGTCACATGGATGGGTAAAGAGTGATTAAATAGTAATGAAAAATAATTTTTGTCCATAGATGTTATAAGAAATGAAATCCAATGATATGCGTCTTTATCTATCATTTGCAGGATTCGTGATGGTTTTATTGGTCAGATATTAAAAACCTCGATATACAGCTTTTGCTCATATTTTTACATTTTGAATTTACTTTTGCAAACCCTACATCATATTATGGGCATCATACTTTCATTTTCATTGCATATTATGGTTTAACACAACTAAACTGGTTTCCATATATTTCCATTACAGACGATAATTATGCTTATAATATGTCAACAATTAAACCTAGAGACATTAAGAACATACTCAGGGTGAAAAAGGCAACTTCAGCACCAGGCAATGGTCTTATGTACGGCATGTTAAAACATCTCCCTTCTGTGCATCATTTTCTTGCCACTCTTTTCACCAAGATACTGTTAGTTGATCCATTTCCCCCTGAGATATGGTCTGAATCTAAAGTAGTCCTGATTCACAAAGCAGGTGACACGGAGAGGCCTGAGAATTTTTGCATGATCTCACTAACGTCATGCGTTAGCAAGATTTACCATCAGGTGCTTGCTGAGAGAACAGGTGACTTTCTAACAAAGAACAAATTTATTGACTCTGACATCCAGAAAGCCTTTCTTAAAGGGGTAAATGGGTGCATAGAGCACAATCAGGTCCTTCAAGAAACTATTATGTATGCCAAATCACACAGGAAGACTGTCCATGTCACCTTCTTTGACCTGCAAGATGCATTTGGTAGCGTTAGTCATGATTTAATATCACATTCCATGGAGCGTTATCACCTTCCTGAGAATGTTAGAACCTATGTTTGTCACCTGTATTCCCATCTCAATGGTACCGTTCAGGGACCAAACTGGCTGTCAGAGGCTTTTCAATTCAAACGTGGTACCTTCCAAGGCGACCCCCTCTCGCCAGTTATATTCCTAATGTGCTTTAATCCGATCCTCGGGTACCATGAAAACATCCGTGAGAAGCATGGGTTTGATCTTGAGGGTGTTAAAGTAATCACAACGCCATCCGCAGAGACTTAACCTCTAACAAACAAAATTCATCATCAGAAAAGTATCACTGATCTCAAGCCCAACACCACCAGTATGGGCTAACACTGAGCCTAGTATAGTGCCAGTCACCACTATCTTTGTTGTACTGGTAAAACCACAGGAGATCAATTTCGCATCAATAATTCGATCAAGTCTGTTAAACAAGATCCGCAAATATTTCTGGATAGTTGATTGATAACATTCCATGGAAAACAGAGTGAAATATATGAAATATTGAATTAAACCGATTCGAACTTAAAAAATAAAATAACAGCAGGGTCCGTAATGAATTTCAAGCTGGCGGCGGAATACGTTCGATATTGTTTGCCATCAATTAGGTTTTGCCTTACTGTTATGATCTTACTCATACTGATCTTTGCCTCTTACTGATCTTGAACGTCTCGATCAGGAAGAAGCCGACCAATTATTAACAATGGCTGGGGCTTGGCCATCCCCAAAACACGGGGCTCATAATGCTCATTCATAGGTCCAAAGGGCTGAATATCCCTCGTATATTGGACGTGTATCGCCATGCACATTTTGCGTCATATAGTAGGTCAAGACTTAAAGGAGATAATATAAACTATGCTCTTGATCTGAAACTTAGAAGAGAAATGAGTGGAGTCGTAACTCTATCACCACTGAGTGTGACCGTATACATGCCATCGCTGTCTCTTCCACTGATAGCAACAAATGGAAAAATTGTAAGAAACACTATCCGGAACACTATCAAAATGAAAACGATACCCATGGAAAATGTGTTTAACCCATTGCTCAATCAGGGCGAAACTGCCAAAATCTTGATTTATGTCAAATGGACTAACATGGAAATCAATATGGTTAAACTTACTAAAGGCATTCTTAAGTTTGCCAGAAGGCAGCAATCGAAGCTTACCCTCTTTACTAATTTGAATGGGGCAAAAACGCCCTTTCATGATAAAATGCCCCTTGTGTCATCTAAAGGCCACTCTCCATCATATTCTCAACCACGTCAGAAAATGTGGACAGCTATTTATGGAGGACCTAACAACATTAGTCATAAATTTATGTCCTGAATTCAGAAAAGTGAGGCTTATAGGACAGGTATTGCTTCGAGATTACTGGCTGCCATGGCAATATTTTAAGGTAGGCGGGGGAACGGGGGACAGTTCCTCCAGAATATTGTTGCCACTTCACAAAACCAGATATGGTCTCATATGGAACCTTGCAAGAGAAAGAAATCTGTCTATGGAATTCACCGGCCCTTTGAACGTAACATCGAGGGGCACACCAATGAAACTGATCGTTACTCATCTATAGTCTCAGATATCAACACTCTGGATGGAAAGGTCCCTATTTGCCGTTGAATTGGCTCTCGTGGATTAATCACACCTGAAAACAAACATAGGATAAACAATTGCAAAAAACTTCTCTGGCCCACAAAATATCCGGAGCTTAAAAAACAGTTGGCTTTCCCAATCTGCTCTTTACTCATCATATTCAATCTTCTTGACAGACCATGATGAAATGGGATATCAGGTTCATTTAAATTACGTGCATGGGTTGATTCTGAAATATATAGATATCCTTCTTAACGTTGTTAATGTATTAGGTATGTAATATTTTAATGATCTTTTTTATATATTGTGACTGATTGTAGTCGTTTTTTATCCACATGCCTGGGGTCAGTCAAGGCCCAAGTTGATATGTGTGAGATACTTTAACTTCTTTTGTTTTTTTAATAAAAATGATTGGATATATATGATGTATTTTACATGACTTTAAAAAAAAAAAAAAAATAGAAATATTCAAAATTTAAGATATTAGTCTTAAAAAACATGGATTTTTGGAAAAAAATCCATCCTATTGACTTGAAGAGTTCGCACAATAAGTCTTCATAACTTGCAAGTCACCCTTGCAGGGACATACGCGACACCTAATGGAAGTAGTTTATGCCCTTGATCGACGAATGCATGAGCACCTTAGTATGACACAGCAAATTATGATTTTCAAATAATACCCATGTCATATTTGACTTCAATCTCAGTAAACCATAAGTTTGAGTCAGACCATTTAATTGCATACCATTTATCATCTTTTAGATTTCCAAAGAATGTCCCTTTAATCATCAACATCACATGAAACTTGTGTCAGAGACAGAGGGTGTACTGAGTCCATCCCACAATTACCAGTTTTGGGTAATTTCAACTCAATTAGGTCATGTGATCCCACAATAATACTATATTCATAACACATAAAAACCCCAGAGGGTGTATTGAGTCCATCCACAATGCACCAGTTTTGGCAAATTTCACTTCAATAAGGTCATGTGATGAGTGTCCTATTCTTAACACGTTTCCCAGACTTTGGGTCACTTCTGACCCAGATTCACTTCAGTGGTTCCATTGTTTTAGGCCAGTCAACCTTGACAATTTTTCAAAACTAGCGAGACAGAGCAATTTTGACCGCAGACGGCCCTACATTTATTCGCCAGAGTGTCTCGCCGCGAGGCGTTTATCAATGAAACTGCAACCCGATATCAGCTCATGTGCCCACACGTTTGCCGACGGGAGGTCAGTAATTGCCAATCTTTATAGCTAAAGTCCCTGGTGTGTGAGGCCTGTGAATGTGCCTAGCACGGATCCGGGGAAAGGGTTAAAGGCCGACTCAGATTTCCCGATGAGGGCGTACTCAATTTTCAAACAAATCACGTTTTTTGCATATACATAATGCTTGTCCATATACTAATCATTGTTTGAAATAACTAAGCTCAAATCAAAGTCCTTCATAGAAAATCACAACTTTGTAATAAAATTATGGATCCAGAATTGTTGTTATACATGGTATCCTATGGGATTGTTGATACTGTGCCACATGTTTAATGTATGAAAACGGAAAATCCTATTCATCTCTAACTTTGGAATTAAGCATTGTAGGTGACTATCTTTAGTTCTATATGGCTATTTTTATTTACTACACAAAAATATATTTTGAAATCTCTGAGTCAGCCTTTAACTCATAAAAACCCCACTTTTACATTCATTTTAGCTCATAAGGTGCTAGTATTTAGGTAACTTCTTGCATGATTATGAACTGTCTTGTGGTTTTTAACTTCTTGAACACTTTTATCCCTTAGTACTGACATGCGTTTAGTGGGATTGTGGGATTGATTAAAAACTCCCTCTATTAAAACTCACCCTCATTTTAGCCCACAAAGCACTTGTACCTAGCTAATTTTTTCATCATGAAATGTCTTGTGGTCCTTAAACTTCTTGAACACTTTTATCCCCAAGTACTATATGACAGGCACATTGCAATGCATCAGAGTATTTTGTGAGCAAGTGGCCGAATATTTATTAATCGTTTCCCTGGAATTCATCCAAACGTGCTACCTGAAACTAAGAGTTAAATATCCACCGTTGGTGGCAATAGTATTTTTAACAAGGCGGTTCTCAAACCACAAAGGTCCCCTGCTCGTCACGGTAGTTAAAGGAGGAAAGCGCCATAACTAAAGATCACAGGGAAGATTGTGATGGAAACCAGAGAGGCTCCTACCATAGCAGTTTCAATACCTTGGATGACCCCAGATGACCTTGAAAAAATCTGGTATCAATCAAATGTTGACTACACCCACCAAGTTTCATGACCATATGACCATTTGTAGTGCTTTGACCTTGGATGGCCCCACATGACCTTGACTGAAATGACCTTCAAATTGTTGGCACCGAATGTTGAGCACACCCACCAAGTTTCATGACCATACAACGATTTGCAGTGATTTGACCTCGAATGACCCCTGATGACCCAGAAATGACCTTAAAAAAATTGGCATCAATGTTGACTGAGCCCACCAGATTTCATGACCATACAACCACACATGGCGATTTTACCTTGGATGACCCTGCGTGACCTTGAAATGACCTTAAAAATTTTCAGCATTGAATGTTGACCGCACCCACCAAGTTTCATCATCCTACCACATGTTTAGGGATTTGACCTTGAATAAACCCACATGACCTTGAAATGACCTTCAAATTGTTGGCACCGAATGTTGAGCACACCCACCAAGTTTCATCATCCTACCACAATTGACAAGATTTAAAGCAATTTTTGACCACATTTGACCTTTGACCCATGGCACATGACCCATCTCCAAACTCATCCGCCGCCTACTTAAGTGACATCCATGGTGCAAAGATGGACACCCACACTTGCTTAGATTAAAAGATAATGTGTTGACAAGGTTTATTATAGCAATTTAGCCCTATTTTGACCATATTTTTGACCTCATTTGACCTTTGACCCATGACCCACTTTGGATCCCACCCAGCGCCTACTCGAGATACATCTATGTTGCGAATATGGACATCCACACTTGCTTAGTTCCAAAGAGATCGCGTGGGACGCACACTCGTATAGCAATTTAGCCCTATTTTGACCATATTTTTGACCTCATTTGACCTTTGACCCATGACACATGACCCACTTTGGATCCCACCCAGCGCCTACTCGAGATACATCTATGTTGCGAATATGGACATCCACACTTGCTTATTTCCAAAGAGATCGCGTGGGACGGACACACGGACGAGGAGCATTTCTATAGTCCCCCTTCCGCCACAAAAGTTAAGTTCTGAAGTAACATCTCCTCCCTTTTACTATTCCAAACTTACGACCAAACCTTTGAACGACATGAAACATGAGATGAGTAAATGTTTCTAAATAGCCTCCAAACTGTGATGAACAAAGTGGGGAAAAATTATGAAGATAAGGTTTTGTTAATGATGACCAAATTGGGTCAATGTTTTAAAAAGAGTAGCACAGTGTTGATGCGCACATTGGATTGATGAGAATGATGTTTACTTCAGGATGAACGCCTTTTGCATAGCAGTTTTCATGCATGAGAGCAGTGGAAGAAGTAGAAATCGATAGATTTTCACAGAAAGCCCCAGATGGCTTTTCAAGTCCCTCCTTAACCAAAGATTGTCAACAGTTTTGTTTGAGATATAAGTCTGGAATTTCCATATAAAGATCCTTAACATTACGCCTAACAAAATTCCAACACCATAAAAACTCAGGTCAGTTGCAACCCATATGGACGTACATATATTGTATGCATTCAACTTAACCAGAACGGGATAGATGCCATATACACGAAAATAATACACTTTCAATGCATGCATCCCCACCTGGCTGAACCCCCAGGGGTCCCGTTCCCAACTAATGCTTAACCCTACATGTATAGCTACCTCCTGCGTATGCCCTACATAACAGACCTTTTCCCAACATTACATAGTGCTTCGGACAAATGGTCCACTCAAGCGTGACATAGTATGCACTAGATTTACGACCGAGTTTCAGGAACGACCATGGGACTCCTCTGCCTATCAGCACCTCAGTACTAATTTGATTTGCCATGCCTTCAAACAAGTGTTTGAAAGAAATAACCATTTATATATAGCCACACACAGGTAAAGGCCCGGGGGGCCACTTACATGCTTTCCCGTGTTGGTCATCCTCAAGCAGGACATGTTCAGATCTGACCCTAAACGCCGATATCTTTCCTTCATTCAGACTATCCATTATCACGGATAAACCCTAAAATCAGAAGCGGCACTGGCACATTCCAAAATCTGAATTTCTTCACTTTGCCTGAATTTTGCACTGAATCTTGTCTCTGTGATTCCTTTACCACGCGTAGCGCGGATATTTGGCTAATATCAGGAGTTACAGAGGATTTTTGTCTACCTAGTAAGTGTTCTGTCGCATTTATATTTTTTTCGGTGAGGTCCGGATTCCGCCATGGTTACCCTTAAACGCTGACTGATGAGTGCGAAAATATTACCCTTTTTGGTCATTTTGCTTCGTTTTGTGACCCTTTTCGCGGTCCGTGCGGTCGGCGCCGCGGTGTGAAAACCCTACCTTTCCCTCGTTTTTCTGCTCACGGATTTGACAACAAATTTAAGTTGGTGGTCCAACGGGGGTACATGTATTACTTGTTCAGCTATGTCAGTCCAACTCAGGTTGAGCCTCAGACTGTTCGCCATGCTGGATTAAGGCCTTTATCCTTTTTCCATTTGGATAGGAGGACCCAGGATGACCCCTACTCTTTTTGATAAGGTCCGCAACTTTTACGTGTTCAGGAATAACATCTCTGACAAATGGACCAACACCTCTGACCTCTCCACCTCCCAGGCACCTATTGCATACACATGCACGTTTTTTAAAATGGGTGGGAGTGATGGGAAATTCCATAATCATTACCATACTCATTCCATAACGATCTATTACTTATAACCATGGTTTCCAACCCGTGTGTCGCACCCTTTGGGGGTCGCGGGCCCTTAAGAATGGGTCCGCAAAGTTACCTTTTGAACAACAAGGCGGGTTACCAAGTTCATTTGATAATTCGGAAAGGATGAAGAACAATAAAGGTGCTCCTCCTCTAAATAGGGACCGGGGTATTATAACCTTTAGTTACCGATGTATAATAACCTCAATTAATCCCATTAGCATAGTCGATTGGACTCATGGTTTTCTAACAAGACAATATGTGTTTTGGGGTCCACCTCAAACTTCTCATTTAGACAAATTGGGTCTTGGGCAAAGAGGGTTAGGAACCCGGCTTTATACACTTAAAAATCCACAACCTTGAACATTATACCCAAATAATCATCCCTTAGCATCTGATAGCATTTCTGTTCTTCCACAAAAGAAAGCATCTCTTCTAGAGCCATTAAGAGCTTATTGTTGGGGTTGATTTCAGGGCCTTTATACAACCTGCTGGGTCGACCACAATGGTCCCGAGGTCGGCGCGGAACCATCTCTCTTCCAGAAGTGGCTTTCTCTTCCTGCCATCGCTTGTGGCCGAGTCTCTCTCGAAGGAAGTTTCTGGTTTCTCTTGTTCAAAGTCTCCCTCAGGTCTGGAAGATTGTGTTGTTCAGGTAAAGAAAAACTCAAAAATAATGTGTTTACATATGATACTATTCTAGAAACAAATAACTTGCTATATAGTGTTCAGTATAAGATGAAAACTGACTTTGATCAAGTACATTAAGATAACACTAGGGAAGATAAAGGTCATAATGCAACCCTGGAGTTAATATACTATAGACATAGGGTTATGAGCTGCGGTTGCCTGGTGGCACAGCTAAACACTAATTAACATTATCGTAATCTGATTTTTACATGTATAGGTGGGGAAATGCACGTGGAAGAAAAAAAATTGTACCACCCTGGCTACAGTGAAAGACCACATCTGTCATCACACCATCCAGATGTATACGTGTTACATGTATTTGTGTATGGAATCAACAATTTGCTAATAATGGAAGTTTTGAGTTGTTGCAATACTACCGGTGCTTTATACATTTCTCTACACCCTCCCCCTCCCCTTTATGTACATTCTGTATGAAGTGGAAATGTGAACAATTACGTGATGCGTCCGGTATAGTTTACAATCGATTGGGATAACTTTCTATTAATTTTAACCATAACAACAATAAAAGCATGATGCCAGTGCTAAGTAACCTAAAATTGCTCTGCCCAATATTGCCAATCCTCTTGTAAATTTGATGCCTCACTGTTCTGCAAGACTCTTTTGTAATGCAGGCTATTTTTAGATATTTCTTTTTGGTCGTACACTCCTATGGATTTATATTGTCAGATGTGTAGGATTCAATATTTTATTGATGGGAAGTTTAAATATACCTTCAGTATACTAAAAGATTAAATTGCTTTTATTTGTCTCTCAATGAATATTCAAATACTGTATAACTAAAGGATCTGTGTTGACAATAAATTAAAAAAAAACAAAATATGTTAGTTATTAATGCCTATTGCAAAGATGTCTAGAAGGAGGGGGGAAAATAATGAACTAATGAGCAAAATTTATACTTAGTGCACTTTCTCCGAAAGATGCCGAATATCTCCGAAAGTAATTTAGATATAAATTTACACCGTAAGTATGAACATACCGCCCATCCCACCATCAGTACCACAATTGCCCAACACGACCTAAACTCATCCTCTTTTCTCCTGAACGCAAACTGAGAACATCGTTTGCTCAGGGGGAGGGGAGGGTCGGGATGCACATTAGGTAAGTATTTCCCCCCTCCTTCTTGACATATTTGCAATAGGCATTTAATGTCTATTGCGGAGGGGAAAATACTTACCTAATGATGCAAATATACTTAGTGCACGCTGAGTAGCACCGACCCCGAGGAGGAGGTGAGCAAACAATGGTACTGAAAGCGGAATGTCATACGCCCCTGGACATAAACGGACCAGCCAGGAATAGTCCACTTAGGACTGATAAACATAATCAAATCCTAATAGCTAATGTCCACACATCCACAAACTACACATTCTATCTACCCTTTCCCCGAACAAGTCAGGAGTACAGAACGTCATTATCAATCTCGATAGAGCAGAGTCATGAACATGTCCTTCAGTATGTCTTGAATGCACTTTGTCGAATTTTTTCAGGTACTACTAAATATTTGACAAGATCCTGGATAGGGGAGCTTGTTATAGAATGCCCCCCCCCCCCCCCACACTTAAGTGTGCAACCTGCGGTTTATGGAGGCTGAAGGCCACCCTGATCAACAACGGCTTAGCTCTCATAATTCACTTTCTACTATAACAGCCCGTATAGTTGAGTTAATCTGCTGGATGTATGGCTTAGATGATGGTGATTCCAGGGTTCTCAGAATTTGCCGCGAGCAGTAGCTTTTTTCCTAGCGACACTTGAGCGCCCTCCCAAGGACAACTTAAATCTGTAGAACTGATGAGCTCTGGATAAAGATGGAAGAAACAATGGAGGAATCTTTAAAAGGAACTCCTCACCTTTTTTGGCAAAAACTTTGGGCGAAAATAAAAGGTAACGCCTCGCTGCGAAAACTGAAAATCCTATCCTAAGCTAAGCATGTCACTCAACAGCTACGACGCTAGGGATCGCTAATAGAACATATCTTAAGGGGAGCGTCCGGAAGCTGACTGCAGGGGTTAAAAGGGGTGCTTTTTCAAAGACTCTGCACAGAAGGCAATTCCCCAGGGAGGCCAAATTTTCCTCACAGGAGGCCTAGAATTATTCATACCTTCTATCATAGGCGGAGAGCATTATTATTAGCTGAGACTTGTCTTTGTTGCTATGAAACCTAGGCGAGCTACTGTTTCCATACAAAATTCGTATGTCGATTGCTTAAAGGTGAGATTCCGAGCGATGATTAGTCAAACGTCGAAGTACACGTGAATGTGTATCCCGTGACGACCGAAGATACCATTCTGGTGAAAACTGGGAGTGTTTGACAGCCCGAATAGCAGGCAACGGAAGGCATAGCTTGATTGTTATCGTTAACCTCAACCATTGTGGTGGGATGAAGAATTGGCACATGGTTAAGGGTCCCTGAGGTCTATGGATGAGCCCATCAGTAAGGGGCAAAATTCGGGTAGTCGCGCTCCAGGGTACCCGGAACTATTTTTTCGAGCGGTACCGTGACTCGAATTTGGTATGTTTCTAAAAATAACTTGGGGAAAGGAAGCGACCACATGTGACATACCATTATGAACTCATTGGATATACTATGATCAACTGGTTCAAACAAGTGCAAATTAAATTGCATAAATCACTTGTACACAAAAATTTCGGAAAACGCTTCCAATTATTCAAATGTAATTTTTGCACTGCCAAAACCACTAATAAATTTTAAGTTGGTGGTTTTTTAAAATGTGCTACATGACGAATTTGGTAGCTGAACCCCTCGGGTGAAATGTACTAAAAAATATGGGGCTTTCCATTCATAAACTGCCGCCGTATCACGTTAGCCAATCAATAAAAAATCATCGCCGATAAATTTCCATAAAATACAGTTAAGCCATCGGCAAATGTAATTATCCCCAGGCTGAAAAACATTGCTGTGCGCAGAATGCCCATAAAATGGCGGTCCGTAACCGAGAACTCGTCTTCTGCGCACCTGTACAAACCCCTATGGGGAAAAATTTCTAACACACGACATGGCGCTGTTATTATTTGTACGGGACGGCCTGACTTCCCTAACAATTTCTTTTTCTTTCCTTTTTCACCTTACCAAAATGCAAAACCCGTTCGATTTTAGAAGCCAACGTGTTCTCCTGTTCGTTCAGTACACGATCAGATATTTTTCCAAAACGAAAAAACCGTATTTCGTAGCATTGTGCAAAGCCGTCAAAGCCGATATTTTCACAGCACAGCTGCAGGTTTACCCCGTCTTACACTAGTCTAAATTTGCAATTGTTCACGTTAGTGGAGCTGGATTCCGAATTGTCTGTCGATACTCATAGCATATCATGCTCATCCATTATTATGTGCCAACAACGAGTAAAAAAGGTAAGAATTCAAGAGTATGCTGCTAAAAGTATGCCAATGAATTTTACTGATTGGTGACCGATAATTAAACATAATCAAGCATGAAGATTCGATTTAATTGACTGATCAAGTGAGTTTGTCATCAGCTTTTAATTTTGTGAGGTTTCAATCTGAAGAGAGACGGGTATTGTGCCTTCACTGTAAAAGCGAACACGTAAGCACCGACATGTTGCCAACGCTCGTGGCGTGAGATGTCAAAGCCTATTTTTTGTTTCATCCTCAAAAACATTAAAATACACAGGCTTAATGGTGAGACTAATCAATAATTACGACTTATATGAGGGAATTTGGGATGGATGGCAAGGATTGAACTATAGATATGGTGAATTCATGTAGAAGTATCACATGAATCTTGTAATGTGTCTTCAAATAGCAACATAGGGAACACGTCAGTAAGATTTTACACGTGCTGTGTATAGTGATTTTCGAAATTCGACGTATCGATGCTGGCAAAAATCCATTACCCCCCCGATTCGAAAGTATTTATCGAGTTCGAAACTTCCGACCCCGAGTTCCGGTTGTGAAAAAGCATATTAGTATTCCGGTGGGGCCAATTCCGGGCTCCATAGACGATAACGGAATAAAGCGTGAAACTATGTTTGCGTTAAAAAAAAAAGGGGTCACTGAATCGATTGCCCTATTGCTCACCATTGTTCCCAACAGTGTTTGATCGGCGATTTGATAACCTTGGCGAAGGTTTCCATGGGCAAAATCGGTTTGGTTCTATATATCATAGAGAGATTTTAGATTGGATTATCTAAGAAGAGCCTAAAAACCCGGCTCCATGTGTTTTTTTTTTTTCGTCCGGTACACCACTCTTTTGCGTAGGCCTAACAGAGACAGAAAGTGCCTAATTTGTAGCCGAAACTGACCTCGCCCCAAGTGGTACTGACGACCCTTGCCGAACTATGGAGGGCCGAGGATTAGCAAACGCGCTTTACTACCCCCCCCCCCCCCCCTACGACAAGGAAAGTAACGAGGCTTGAGATTTTTTTGCGACCGTCTACTTATATTCAGACTTTCTTAGCCACGCTTCTAAGAGAGAGGAAAATTCTCAGTAAAATGGACTCACTATGATAATCCATTTGAATAGTGAGATTGAAGATCGTCTTACAAATTTCCCCTTTGAGGGCCCGTATCGTGGACGGAGCCAAGACTGCTTCAAATTGTTAAGCCTGCTAAAATCCGCCGCTAACCCACGCGTGGCTGAATCCTATCCGAGCGATAAGCTTCTCTCTCCAATTCCCAGGAGAGAATTTGGTCCCTGAAGGGGGGAGGGAAATATAAAGAGCTCTCAGGACTAGCAGCTGAAAAGATATGGTTCGCAGTGGTCCTAAGCAAAAAGTTTTGAACACCTCCGCTCCAAGTGAGGCAAAAATTCCACCTTTTTTCTGGTTAAATCTAGATTTGAAAAATTCCGAAAAATCCGAGTCTAAGGAAGGAGGCCTGAAAGTTGATTAAATCCCCTTTCTGGACTCGGAAGAATACGTGTAGACTGATAACGCGAACGGAGGGCGACTTATTTAAGAAGAAAATTCCTTCAAAATCAGTTTTCTTCATCACATCATCACATCAAACAATGAATGCACAGATAGGAAATTGCCATAATAAAATGGATTTCACATAGAAAGTCGAAGAAATTATAATTTAATAGGATCCTAATCAAATTCGGAAATATGATGACGAGGTAACATGTAACTAATTAGATTTTCTAGCCCGATCCTACACTTATGCAACAGCACCTCCCCCCAACCGCACTTGTACTTTGGCATCGACAGAAGGGGCATTTTAGAGGAATTACCTCAGCGCAAGATTGCATATAAGAAGAGAGCTTTCTCCCTAAGCCTGCGGATTGCAAGATGGGATCACCAGCATCACACCCACCCCGAGGAATCCGAAGAATCAACGAACCGAATTTGAAAAAGGAAAGGGGGCAGACAGGGAATTAGAAGAGATGATAAGGAACCCAACTAAGACGAGAAGCAATCCGCTGCGACGTCACCGGCTGTGAGCTACGTTGAATTCCCCGACAAGCCTTGACAGGACTGAGGCGGTGAAAGACGATTAACCAGTCCAGAAATTGAAAGGATTCCATTGGAGTAGGACGAAAAGTGCTCTGCTGAATAACCATAGGGTTTGGAAAGCAAAGGGGGCCGCCGGGACGCTATTAGAACAAGCGAGGGTCGCGCTATTGTCCGAGTTACTAGGTGATCGTGTACTAAAATGGAGGACAAATCGATCGGTAAAATGGATCTGGTAGCGGGTCAATGAACCGACCTGGATCTCACTATGAGTTACAATACTCCGCACAGACCCAGTTCAGCGGGTTCTGTACCTAACACATTGAAATGAACTACTCTTGTGTGCTTTGGGTCCCATATATCATATCCAACACCCAGGTGTAATTTTCTAAATACATTGGTGAATGAAATCGTCTGAACTGTGCTGAGATTGTATAAGCGCATAGTGACTGCCCGACATACGATACGGCATCGGCCTCAGCCGGACCCGAAGTACTTAATCGAGAACCCGACTCGTTAGAGGAGTTGTGTTTGGTAATTATGGGAAGTGTTCGAGAAAAAGACTCGTTAGAGAAGTTTGTGTTCGGTAATATCGGGTTTGGTCCCGAGAAATAAAAACCCGTTGCGATGTTGTGCTCGGTAAATATGGGATTTGTTCGAGAATCAAATAGACTCGTAAGAGATGCTGTGTTCTGTATTTATCGGAAATAACTCGTTAGAGAGCGGTTGAATTACTGATTTGTCAAAATAAACTCGTTAAGAGGTTTGTGTTTCGTAATAATGAAATCCGGTTTGTAATTAGACTGATCCTCTGGTACGAACCGCGTTCGTGTTACAATGCTTTGTTTCGGTCTCCTGTATCATTATCTGTGTCTCGGTATGTCCGATCGCCAGACCACCATCCGACACAAGGGCATTGTTATTGTTTCTTCATCTCTGTCAATCGTTTTATTAACCGTGCCTTCGGGTTCGAACCATCGTGGAACGTAGACCCGCCGGCACAAGCCTTTTTCTTTTGTCCTTTCGATTTAATCACATACAACTCGTGTCCGTATTCGAAAGATTTTTTCGGCACCTCTTTGTGTGTCAATCCGCCTTTTAATTTTCCGGCTACTCGTGCTCTAGCGGATCTTGCCGCGCTTATACTAATACTAGAATGTCCTTGCTCGGTTCTTTATGTACAGAGCTCACCATAATCAGGCGCAATGGCGGCGGCTCTTTATCATTAACTACTGAACACAACCCGAAGCTCTGACCCGAGTCACCGTATGATCTTTTAGCTTTCCCCTCGCGGCGACCTTGAGAAATGATTTTACCGGTGTGGCGTTTTTGAATAATAAGCCTGGAAATCTGACAGGCCATTAATGCCGTAACTAAAACAACCGATACGGGAGCACAAAGAATAAATGGATCGGTCTATGCAATAAAAGGCCGGGGTGAATAAATAAGCTACACTGTCTAGGTAGTATTGAAACCTGTAATAAATCCAGAAAGAAAGCGATTCAGTACGTAGTATACGTTGCAATAGTATAGCTAAACACATGGCCACGCCAATCGGCGACGAAGAACAGATAAACTATAACTGATTTGGGGCGGCTTGAAGCCTATAAATTAATAAATAAATGGTCAAGGACGCATCCAACGCTATATAGTAAAGAATTTTAAATTGGAATACAATTGCTACCACCATTATAGCATCGGGCAATAGAAAACCCTTCAAAGAGAAGATAAATTTTAAGCAATGACCATCTGTTTGACGTCCGGAGAGAAAAGAGGATGAGTTAGGGTGTGTTGGTCACTGTGTGGTAACTATGGTTGGGAGGATGGGGGCGTATGTCCATACCTACGGTGGTAAATTTATATATAAATTACTTTCGGAGATATTCGGCATCTTTCGGAGAAGTGCACTAAGTAATTTGCATCATTAGGTAAGTAGTTCCCCTCCTCAATAACGTACTGATTTCAATTTAAAAAAGGGCTTGTATCATATTGTCCACTTGTATGAGAGCCTGGCACTTGCATACTCTCCACCAGTTTCAAATGTTAACAGTTAAACAAATTTTGTGTTTTTATGGTAAAGTGACAACGCATACTTTTAGCGCCCTTTTCAGTACTGCACTAAAAATGATGGTTAATCATTAAAATAAGTCTTATCCATCTTCGTAAAGCAGTGTATTTGAAGGCTGAAATACAACAATAAGAAAACTACAGACTTCCATGCTATATAAAAATTGAAACTACTTGCAGGGAGATCAGTGGAGTACCAGACTATCAGTACAAGCACCTTGAAATTTTGAAGAAAAAATCTCACTTTTTATTTACAATTTCAGAAAGTTTGTACTTTCTTATGTCTAAGTAGAAATTTTAACAATAATTATTAATAGTTCCAAGTGTTGTAACATCATTTTGTACTTGAAGATATGTTCAAATCATGTACTTGGAGATATGATCCAATCAGTGTGTACGTGGGCATGCGTAACAGCCGGGGCAGGGGCAGGGGGCAGGTTGCCCCGCTGACGACTTTGGCCGGGAAAAAATTTGCAAAAATCATACTAAATCAGCCATTTTTTAGCCCTCTGACCAGGAAAAATTGGCTTTTGACCCCCCTAAGAGGGAAAATTTCCCAAGACTGGGAAATTTGCCCCCTCAGAGCGGGCAGGCCCATTACGCCAGTCAGGGCTAGAATTTCGGCGAGGACTCGAGAATCGATTCTGCAAAGATTTCTCGTAAAAACTGAATTTGCGTAGTGAATTATGATTCCCGCAAAAATTGTTTTGGGGAATCAAGACTGATTCTCGCACACAGCGACGAAATTCTATCCCTGGCACTGGGGAAATGGTCAAGTCATTGTGTACTTGGGGATATGTTCAAATCATGTTAGAGAATAAAAGATGAGATTTTTTGTTTTGGCCATCTTAGATGGTGTCATAATGGATGGGCATCCAATATTTTGAGAGCCAGTAATACACCACGATAAAATATTGGATGCCCATCCATTATGACACCATCTAAGATGGCCAAAACAAAAAATCTCTATTCTCATTCTTATTTGCTTTTTATCGACATAATTTATTTGTCCCAAATATTATACACAATTCATTAAAAAATAATTGCACCCCTCTTGAAAAAAAAATGTTTCAATCCAAGGAACCAAGGTTATCTTGGGGTGCTCGTCACGCTGCGTAAATTGCATTTTCATACCAACGCGACATGCACGATGCAGTATAAACGCGCAGCATTTCGCGTGTAATATATTCGACTACTTCGCGTAATTGCTGCACGCACTATCTATCTATTACCCAGTAATGGATGGGCGAAGCTTTGACCTAAACCAATCAATTTCTTGTTAACATGATAAACAATGCCCACGAATAAGAATGGGATAAGGTCCACATCAAATTTGTACAGGACTTGAATGTTCAATCATAGTACTTGGGATATGTTAAATCATTGTGTAAGTGGGGTATGTCAAGTCTTGTACTTGGGGATATATACATCAAATCATCTACTGGAAAAAATTAACTTTTAAAATGCGATCTTACCTTTCTTTATGGGTAAGTCACAGCAATGATTTTAACCTGGGGTGTATGGTAGTGGGTTCAGATCAGACACTCTTTCATCACAAAACACAGTGAGAACGTCGTCTTCAGCCCTGCGGGACACATCAATGAGCAGGTGGATTAGGGCTGTTGCATGGACTGTTGGTTGATTGGATTGGTTGCTTCTGGGTTGTTTGTTGATCGTATGTGTTACAGGAAAGATTGTTATTTTGTGGTGTGGTGCAGCCAATTTGAGAGCTGTTAAAAATACAGTTTACAAGTTAAGAGATGGTGTCCAAAAAAGGTTTTGCATTCTTATATTATTGGCCAAACTCTAGCTTCTAAAACAGGTTTTGTACTCTGCTGGGGCTAAACCAACAAAATTAATACAACCTGTGGATGTGAGGAGAGCTTGTCAGGCGAGTAACCAGTGGCTGAAAAGGTCATCATGCATGAAAA
Organism: Ophioderma brevispina; assembly: GCA_023653785.1. Taxonomy (NCBI): domain Eukaryota; kingdom Metazoa; phylum Echinodermata; class Ophiuroidea; order Amphilepidida; family Ophiodermatidae; genus Ophioderma; species Ophioderma brevispina. Next base: position 5,457 of record JAMKCH010020646.1, on the reverse strand, counting down.
TTTAAAAGGTTTACGTGGTGTTGCCAAATTATTGCTTCCTGTAAAGTAGACTAACTAGCAGTTAGAAACCGCTTTCGCTTTTTGTTTCTTTACTTGACTTATTTTTTAGGACACTTTGAAGTTGAGGGAACTGGGACCAGTGTGAGTAGCCCAAATTTGCAGTAAAGGATTTTATTCATCCCCGTGGTATAGTGCTTAATGCACCAAAGATATCATTTGTGGTTAATAGACAGTTAACATTCTGACGTCAGAATCAATTGTAAATTATACGATGCGCCGCGCATCGCCAGGCAAACATTCGAGGTCAACAAGCTGTCCAAGCATAGTAAAACAGTGCTTGACACGTGTAATCTCAGCATCTGTCTGTGGTGGAAGTTTTCGAGAACTTTTTTCTTCAAGATATTTATCGGTGAAGATGGAAAGAATGTGAATATGTTAAAGATTTTCTGAAAAAAATCGCAAAGATACGTGGAGCGACTTGAAAACATATTGAGGAACAATTACCCGATCCTTATGAGTTCGATTCTGTGTTCGAAGATCACAAAAAAAGAGTGCATCGATGCCACTACGGCAAATGGATATCTCATCATCCCACACACAAAGCCCATTCACGCACGAGTCTCTAAAAGCATACAGATACCTTGATGTTATAATAATACTTTGTATCGGGTTATGTGAAGAGTGCTTCTTTACCAGTTCCTAAACCCAGTTTTGTTTATCGTGCCCTGTTACAGGGGGCAGTAAAGCCAAATGACAAGAGTGTAGTGAAGGATGCCTGGGTGGGTGTATCCAAAGGTCTGGCAGATTTCTTACCGCAAATGCACGTGAGGCCTACAGCTGGTTACGTAATAACATGTACAGGTTTCCTGATTAGAACTTGTTACTTCCACATATTATGTACTGTCCAAATCGACAGTCTGATAAGTATTTAACAAACTATTGACTGGCATGAGGGTAATGATGGAGATTATCGCTCACGGGTGCAATAGCTACCTGGCCTAAAATAAACTATCAACCAGAGGGCATAGTAGGCCAGGTATGCTAGGCCGATACATAGTATGATAGGCCTACAGATGCTAGGCCTACATAGTATGTTAGACTAAACATAGTCTATTAGGCCAGGTATTGCTAGGCCTACATAGATAGTAGGCCAGTATGCTAGGCCAACGAGGGAGCGATAATCTCCATCAACCGATATAAGACCAGTCAATATTCGTTTTATATACCGAATACATTAGTCTTTGTTCCTGATGGTCAAAACTACATCCCCGTGACGGACATTTTTATTCTATTATTTAGAATCCCTAGCTTCCTACTTCCTAGCTAGGCATGCTAGTGATAGGCTACCCAGGCCAAGACCAGACCTAGCTATGCATAGGCTTGGGGTAATTGAGAACTGACACAAAAAAATAAAAAAATACCAAAAATGTAAGTAGAGGGGCCTACTCGCCAATCATCTTGTCCTGAGTGGGAAGTGAAGAGAAGGTCCTAGTTCCAAATCAAAAAGAAGAGTTTAGCAAAAAAAGTACGGTAGCTTCCCAACCTGATGAAGCTCCATCGTAGAACCCTTATCACTCGCTCATCCAGTGACAGTGTTTCGTTGTTCATATCCTTCACATTACCTGCATCCAGCATTAAGCCTGCCTTACATCTGCTTTTTGTGTTTCTATTTTTTATGTTCATCCAACGATAAGCTCACGTCTGGTAACACTGGTAATGATTAGATTAGAAATAAAACACATTTGTTTTAATAATATGAGCTAGTTGATTTCAAGGTAACATATCATGTAGTGTCCAAGGGAGGTTGATATTAGCGAATTTTTGACACCATCTATATTTCTGTCTTTTTTTTTGTTTTCTTTTTATTGCACAAATTACATACATGTATGATACAAACTGAAATTCAAGATGTACATTTACACAAACATGACTAATGAATGGTCATTTACGCTCAAAATGCATAAATTCCAATTAATTTTTTGGCAGCCTGTATACGCACACATGCTATTTACTGGCTACAAATAACACATGCTGAAAGGGATTGATTAGTACATTTATTCCAAATAAATATGGAATATATATATTTTTGTCATTTTCTGCTGGAATAATGCAGTGTTAAAAAGAACTGTTTATTTTTAGTACTTTTTTGTCGTATTACCTGTATATTTGGTAGTTACATCCTGAAATATCCATTCAAACTTTGCAGATTTACAATCCTTATACTATGATCTTCATAAAAAGATACATTGTAAATTTGGATCACAGCGTTTTGAGCTATATGAAGAAATAGGGTAAAAATTGCAGTCGATTTTCGCTTTTGGAGTCCTTCGATAGCGCAACCGACGGAACAACAACTCTCTGGCATTGTGGATTAGGCAGGGCAGTGAATATACTTAAAATTAGAACACAGTTTATGGTGATGAAATTCAAAGCGTGTATGACGATAATAAATTAAACCCCACTGATTTAATTACAGCGGCTAAAGTTGACCCGCAATGTTTGCGAGCAGCAACTTCGGGTCACGTGACCGACTCGGAACGTAAACATGTTAAATGGTCTCTAGCAGCTTTGTTACCTTCTGGCAACAATAATCCAAGATAAAATTTAACCCAGTTAATATCATTAAGGATACTGTAGGTTCAGGTTTGAGTTTTGAAATGTCCAGTCAGTCACCCAAAAACATGAAAAAAAGTTGGTATTTTTATATTAACAGGGATATTTCTCATTCTTAGTTTAATCACTTTCTATCAAATGTCTCATATAAAACCACATAAAGTTGTTCCGATCTTTAGTTAAGAAAAGATTAAATCTCAAAATTGTGTCCCGTCAGTCACGTTTTGGCTCTGTACCATCAGTCACCTTGCAGATTATCCATCAACTCTTGGCATGATGATTAAAAGAAGTTATTTCCCCTGTTTGAACAAGGAAATTAACATTCTTCAAGGGATAATAACTTAGAATATCATTTGATGAAAAATATTTACAAAAATTACAAATATGTTGTATCCAGCCCTATAATTTTGATTTTGGGCCCACTTTTTCATGTACATTCAAATAGGGAAAATTTTCAAGTTAGAAATCTTATTTTTTTGCTTCAGATCAGATTCTGCACAAAAATTCTGGCCAACAAAAGTTTTTTCATGCTCCTTTTGACAATTAAATTTCCACCTGGCAGTCAAATCATGGTTAAAATCTCGAATTTGATCATTTTTATCGGTACTGAGTGTAGTGCATATTGAGTTAGACACCTTCACATAAGATGTCTCAACGATGTTTAAAAAGTAAAGGGCCTGAAGAATCCGAAATATGTCGGTCGAGGCTATTGTTGACGTCATGAAACCAATATAGACTGCCCTTTACGTCCAACGGCCAATTGGAAAAATGTAGTAAATCCTGGCATTCCACCTCGGTCAAGGTCCAAGTTACACCCAATAACAACTGCCGTATCATCGGTCTTGACGCCATAATGTTGCGGTGTTTTGTTTTTTTAAAAGAAATTAGGAATTTTGTGATGTCCCAAACCCCCTAAATGCCCTAGTGATATGCAATCTGAAAATCAGTGCAAAGATGGGCATTAGCAAGTCAAATAAGTGTGATTGCGCCTCTGTTTGCTAAAAATTAGATAGAATAGAACACTGGACGGCGGCCGAAATCAGATGTAGATAAATGGCGTTGTCCACGAGCGATTGAAAATGAAAGAAATAAACAGTCCTTTTTCAAGACAATCCTAGTGACACCGGGAGGCCGATTTTAGAGGCAGTAATTTAGCATTGAGCAAAAAAGCCATGTGGATATTATCTATGCCCCCGTTTAGGAGCCAGACTAGCCGTCAGTAGTGATTCGCAGGTTCTACCGAGTATGAGCTCAGCTCAGTGCGACTCTGCGCGTGTTTTCATTCATCATCATGTCATGTCATCGTGTCGGTGAGCTACGGTGGCTCGCATGTGCACTGAACGGTGGCTGAATCTTGCGAAGTGGATTTCGTACATTGTGGGCAAGCAACAACATTGGAGGTTTCCAGCAAATTTTTAATCGGATTGGCCTATTGCAACTGATAGTGCGTGATACCCATACAATCAACTCGGTTGCTTCAATGCTAGTACAATACAAAACAGAGTAGCATTTATTGCCAGCAGTTCAGTTGTCACTCAGTGCCAGATGGCTACAGACTACAGTCATGACAGTACTACTGGGTCAACACAAGTGTACTGCTGGAAAAGGTTAGGATTTCTTTTCTAAGCCTTTATTTTTTATCAGATGTGGTCGAAATTGTCAGACCGCAACCGAGTCAAAAAAAAAATCAAAGCTCAAGTCATTACATCAGGAATTCTTACAAGTGCATAGACATGGAAATATACACAATACACAAAAAAATCCCCAGTTTAGTGTTAGGGCTTTGATTTCATGGGAAAATGACACTTATAAAATTTTGATCTAAAAATTGAAATTCCCACAAATTACGCATGTTTTTGATTTTACTTGGATTTTTATTCAAATACAAATTTGTCCTTAGTGATAATATCATATATGAGCAAATTATTCACTTCAACAAAAACAGCAACACATTGGAGAAATTATTATCCCTAGAAAAACATGCAGCAGCTAATTATAAAATCACCCAAAACTCACCCAATTTTTTAACTGGCTGCCCTCGGCCCAGGACGGGGTAATTTTGTCATACCTGTGTTCATGAACTCCACATCCCTTTTTACGGTTATTTTTAGCTATGATGACAAATGTTATTATACCACTCTCCTAAAAACTGGTGCTGCTGCAGCACTTACTCAAAATCGTGATGACGGGACGTGACTGACGGGACATTTGGAACATTTTCTACTGTTTTTACGCAGTGCTGCATTGCTCAAATGTATTTTTGGGGTCTATTTGACCCACAAAAACTAAAAAATAATTCAAAAAATAATCAGATATGACTTAAGAGGAGATTTTGTAATGGAAACTGAGACAGAGGCTACCATAGTAATGCACGTAGCCAGTTCACAAATTTACCGGTTGGAAATCCCCAAAGCCAATCGAAGCAGGTCGTGTCAGAAATTTTGTCAAGCTCAGTTTGACTTACATCATAAATACATGCATACAAGCACAAATTCCGAAAAAATACTACAATTGATGTAAAATTAACAAAATAGAGGCATTTAATTTTGCCTTTTTTGGATCATACGAAGAAAACGGGCCGATTTTTCGCCACGGCTTTATCGATCAAAAGCGCCCAATTTTGCTCTCCTCGTGACGTCAAGTGATGACCAAAACTCGTGTTGACTCGAATTGTATTGCTGACACGATGTAATATTGATGGATTACTGAAAGTAATAATAAAAGTAGAAAAAAGGCGGTCTTCGAACCCACAAGTCTCGCATGATTCGCCGCTTAATTGTAAGGCAAAAAGCAGCACCACCAGCCGTGCAATTGTGCGAGTCAAGGGTGTCCCCAAAAAGTTGT
>JAMKCH010020645.1:0-21284 GCA_023653785.1 Ophioderma brevispina | reverse complement strand
GCGTGAGGCTTACACAGAGTCACAGACTCAAGTTCACTTTTTCTATCTTTTACTTGTTAAGTTATGACGTGATTTTAACGTCTTTTACAACGTCTTTTACAATATGTAATGGTCAACGGATGATATTACATGTGTTCACTTTGGATGACAAAAAGCTCCGCTCGACATATCGCCATAATAACTCGACAGTAAACTGCACAAAATTCAAAGTTTGCGATAGATTCAGCTGGCGATCCCTGATTTGTGTGGACTTGTAATAACAAGTGAAGTAGGCACAGTAAACGAACAATAAAACACGTTTCAGAATGATTCACTTTCTTTCACTTTACTTAATATACACCTTATACCTATCCTCAACTTCGCATAACAGGATCTTGAGTCTTTATTCACTATTTGCGCAGGAAACTGTAGGTAAAAGACGATATCGTAATCACGGTAGTTCACATGTGAGTGGCCATTTTGTTCATCCACCTAACCCACAATCCACTGCGCAGACTCAAACTGTTCCCGAAAACTTTTGGTAAATTAAAGGGGCACTACACGAACATTTGGACACTACACCTAGGTTATCGCACCATACTAGGCCTAACAACAAACTAATAGCTTCATTTACTTGACAAGCAGATGCATAGAATTCATTGAGTTCCGAATTTGACAGCTTGAGCACATCATCGACATCTCTATTTCCAGATGCAGCGAGATATTCATTGAATATTTTTGTAGCATACTTGACCTGTTTTTTGTATGTGTGTGTGTGTTCTCACTATCAGCTGCCTCTATTATGTCAAACAGTCCTTCCTCTTCAACTAAAGTAAATCTTGGCTGTGATTCAGCCATACATTGTGTACTTCATCCAAAATGACCAGTTTGTTTATGTTTCAACTACCGGCACTGACTGGATGAAGGGTGAAGAGATGTCGTGGTCGTTTGTGATCGACCATCCTGCTACAGCCATGGCGCTATGCTTTTGCATGTATATTGTATGTAGTGGTACTACGTAGCCCTAACAAGGCAGGCTGTATACAGGCTTCGAATTACCCAGGTGCACACATGCACAGGTGCACGTAGCTTTCTCTCTGTGCATGTAACTTTTGTATCCTGCATGCACGTCTGCATGTAAATTTAAACGTTGTGAATTAATAAACGATGCAATTTTAGCTTATTTCATAGAAAGTCAATGAATGCTGAAATGATAAAATTTGAGCCAACTGTCAATAGTCTAAACATACCAGAGTCTGATATGAATAAAGGTTAGCAGTAGCACCAATCCATGTTTACATTAGCCTGTGCATGTAACTTTTACATTGTGCATGTAAATTTTTTAAGTTAAATGCACCGGTGCATGTAATTCTAAAATTGTAATTCGAAGCCTGGCTGTATATTGTTAGGACTTACACCAGACCACAATATACTGCAACTTGCATCATACTTGCACTTTCATAGACCACAAACTACCACAAAATTTGATTGTGGTATATTGTGGTATATGCTTAGTAGTTAGATAAATCATAACTATACCAAATTAGAGAAACTCATCATATACACATATACCACAAAATACCACAGTAATAAACAACAACAAACTGCGCCATAGGCCACAATGTACAGGGCCACTGAGAAAAATTGAGGGCCCAGTGGAACAATGGAGTTATAGGCTTACATGGCGCGGGGTGGGTGCAGGATGTACATGGATGTCAATGATAAGATCACACACCACAAACTACCACAAAATATTGTAGATTCCGTAACTATCATATACCACAATATTGTGCGTGGTATTTTCCCGGTACCGTCACTCCTCTTACTGTTGGGTACCCATGCTCGTTCGTAGGAATTGGAAAACGCCCCTTTTTTGTGCAAAATCGTGAATTTTTAGGGCAAAAATATACCCCTTTTTTGCGAAATCATGAATGATTTTTAATTTACCACCCTTTTCAAACAAAACACGAACTATGGTAAATACAGTCAAAGAAACACAAATAACGAAATGAGCAAAATATATCAGTAGATAGGCCTATGTCGTCAGCTAAGGATTAGATGATTGCATGATGGAATCCATTCCGAAAATCACGAACAAAATTTAACTTTATTAATACGGGTTTTTCTGCAATGCGGTACTACCCCTTTTCAGAATTTCGCAAACTTTCCAAATGAAATTCGCAAAATTGATCGAGGAAAACACCCTCTTTTCGCGACCCTACAAACGAGCATGAGTACCCGACAGTAATAGTGACGGTACTGGGGGTATTTTGTGGTCCAAAGCTACCAAGTCATGTAGAAGAGACTATAATTGTTCAATTGCAGGCATAGCAATTGCTATGCCCTACAATAGTAAAAGGCCCGTTTCACATGTAGATGCAACTTTAGCAGTTTTGACATTGGGACTAGTGTGTGTGTAAAAACAGAAGGGCCTGAAAGATCAGGCATGGGTATTTTTACTTATATCCCTATAGGGCCTACCTCCACTATCTTAACGAAGTTCCTTCTCTTTGCATTTCAGGAGACAGCCAGTCCCAAGTGGTCAAATCTGGTCAATTTTTTTGTCAACTTGTATTCTTGTTTTCAGCTACCACTATCTGTTGATCCCATCAGATTGATTTTTTTGACTGAAGATGCTACTAAACAACACAGAAAGCAGTAAATCCCAAACTAAGTTTAGACAATTCCAAAAAATGGCAGGACATGACAAATTTGTGAATGGAAAATTGTGAATGGATATTACCTTTTGAGGTAATGGTCAAATAGCTTTGCATCACCAAATTTGATATTTCCAATCACACTGGGTAGCCACAATTTGCGCACCCACTTTATCTGCTCCCAGTTGAATTCAGCAGCCTTGACAGAATAAAGTACAGTATCATGTGCACTTTATTCCGTCAAGGCTGCTGAATTCAACTGGGAGCAGATAAAGTGGTGCGCAAATTGTGGCTACCCATTCACACTTGTCACGTCCATACCCCTTTGTCACGTCCTGCCATTGTTGCTCTGTGCAGGGTTGGTACATTTACTGACCCCACTTTGCCTGACACGACTCAGAATTCAGCAGCTTTTACGGAATAAAGCACAGTATCACATGCACTTTATTCCGTAAAGGCTGCTAAATTCTGAGTCGTGTCAGGCAAAGTGGGGTCAGTAAATGTACCGACCCTCTGTGCATGTACAATTTTTGTTCCACATCATCACATGCACCGGTAGGAACAATCAGACACCCTGCCGTTGGTGGCGACATTCAGCTCTATTTCAACTTGAGTAGTTTTTGTGGTGTTGCTAGGTTCAATAATTCCTGGTAAAATCTATGTAAAATTCCACTTAAAGGCTGACTCAGAGATTTCGAAATATAATATTTTTGTGTAGAAATTAAAAATAGACAACTAGAAATAAAGATAGCAACCTAAAATGTTTAATTCCAAAGTTCGAGATGAATCGAATGTTTCATTTTCATGTAGTAAACGTTTATGCATAAATAGTATGACAGTGCCATAGGATACAGTGTATAACAAAATTTCCGGATCCGGAATTTGTAACAAAATTTCCGGATCCGGAATTTTATAACAAAGTTGTGATTTTTCTATATGAAGGACTTTGATTTGAGCTTAGTTATTGTTCGAGCTATAAGAGCTCCAGAGAGACACCTGCGATTTTCAAATGTTGCGAACGAAGCTGAGATATTAACATATTTGAGATGTTTTCAGATACATACATTTGCAGCATACTGCTCGAAATATAAAGAATAACAATCGCTGATTTGACCAATAATTATAATAGGGGGGGGGGGGATTTCAGGTGACTCCCTTTTTTGATAACGATAACATATTAACGACTTAATACATGTTTATTTGAACAAGGCTTGGTGGCCACGCTGGTGGCGCTATACCTCAACATTGTCTATGGGCTTCAGACGATGGCGGCCAAGACTCTTTCAATATAAGGGGTCTACATGGGTTGCCAAATTAACCCGGCTGTCGCCGTGACGCGATTTAAGCGCACTTGGTGTGTCGCGGTTCGCTTTTTAGCCCCAGCTCAACGTGTCGTGTGTCGATCTTTAATTTATATTGTGTGCCATCGGATGTCGATCATTTATTGGCATCGCATGTTGGATTTTTCTGCCTATACAAATGGGGCCAGGAAATACGCATTTAGAGAACGCTATTGCCACATGCGATTTGTTCATTGTTGTTGGCAATGCTCTGTTTTTTGAGAGCATGATAAGTTAGCATTATTTACTCCAATTTAAGCTCAAAATGGAGAATCAGCTAGAATCCAGTTGCAATAAAATTTAACTTTATCACATCGTCACATCATCGAAAACGTACAGTACCTCTGTTTTAGGAAATCCTCTTGCATCGCCGTCTTAAAACAACGTTGAGCATGTCATGAATAATTAATCGTCGCCAGTCTGTGGAGCTATTTTGGGTACAATTTGAATAATGTCCGACAATGTTTAGAGCCTAAGCCTTAGGCTTTGTGTAAAGGACGAGCAACGAACAAGTTTGCGAATGAAAAAAAATGTGCACTGTACACCTGGTCGATGTAGTCAAGTGCTAAGCATGAAAACATAATTCTACAACATTCGATGTCTTTTTAAACAATTTAAAGTTTTGTTTTTCTAAAATTCAGTCTGTCATATTATAAGCGCTGAAAAATGCATCGAAATAAAATTGATATCAGAAATGTTAGCAGACTTCGGTAAATAACTGTCTTCAATCCACGTGCGCGGATTTATTTTGTGTTGCTAATTGCATTGTTGGGCCGGTAGACTCTTTCTTCTGCTGTCATTTTACATGCTATGCAGTTAATAGGTGATAATGAAGTATGACCAGTAATACCACTGACATCGCAAATGAAGGGGTATAATTGTTGACAAAAATTTTCGCAGCGGATGGGGATTTCCCGAAGAATGTTGCATCATCAGTAGTCCTAAAGATGTACAACTTTCATTTCAAATTAATATGGTGAAATAGAAATGAAAACTAAGTAACTGTGAAATCAAAAGTATGCAATGCAAACTTGGCAATTCATCATGGAAGTATACATTGGGTGAGTGTAGGAGGTAGGCCTACTTGAACATGTCATGATGAAACTGGGAGTGATTATTTTTTCAGGGATTTTCGGGGGATTCCCACACTCCCTATAACGATCAAAGAGGTAATAATACAAGTTGTAAATAAAACTTGACTCAAAAACGAGTCAATCTAAATCTCTCTTTTTTGTTTGGTCTATTCACAGTAATTTTTAATCCATAATTATCACAATGATTGTACAAGCTTTTTCACAATCAGCTGAGTTTACCACCCTACCCCCGTATTTGAATGGAACATCCAAGCATTCATTGATGTTCTTCTTATCGTGTCCCAAACACTCTGTGGTTCTCAAATGTGATCCAGGCCAGAATTATACTCACCAAATTGTGAAGTTATTTCTATTTTATTACATGTATACTTACGAATGATCCAACTAATTTGCCTTTTTTGTGCTCAAAAAGGCCTGAGACACCCTATGCCACCTTACAACTTTTGCGATGGCGCCATTCCTAGCACTGGTCCCATGCTAGCATCGTACGCCCACCATGACGTCACTTTGACCCTTTGCTTTCATTTTTGTACCTTCCCAAGGCTCTACTTGCGGGGAAGGGCCTAGATGAGGGTTACATTTGTATCATTCGTAAGTATCATGTCATACAATAGAAAACTTCACAATTTTGTGAGTATATTCTATTTCATCCATATATATCTTACGAATGATCCAACTAAGTGCAGACTTGCCACACTGGTCACTAGGTGGAGGAAGTGGAGCCGTGTAGTACTTCATGTGTAGGCGGGGTTTTCTCTCGCCATGTGAGTTTTCATGGAAGCTGAAAATAATTTGCCCCCACTTTACTGCCATAGCACATCAGCACATCTGTACAAAGCCCTAAGTTATAAATAAAACCCAAAAACCAAACCCGGCACTTACCCTCCTCCGCCTGAATGAGCAATGTTGATAAGGATGCCATGGCATCCCTCCCTCTTACTCTTGCTGCTTTGCTGCCAGGATGGTTTTGGCCACGATTTTATTACTTGTTGTAGGACGCCTTTCATATAAATATTCTGAAACGCTGTAGGCGTCCCCATCCCTGCTGCTTTCCTGTGCTTTCCATTCTATCAGTATGTTTCACTCCTAAGTGAAATCCCACGAATGTTGCCTGACTTCTTATCTCTTGAGCATGAGGGTTAAGGTCGATGTTACTGTCCAGTGTCGAGGCTTTCACTTTCAAGCATCAGAGATGAGGGAAGTGACCAAGCGTGATAATGTTAGCTTTGTTTGCAGGTTTGTAACTTAAAATGTAAGGTTTAGGTTGTAGTGAGAAGCAATGGTCAGATATAAGGAACTCCATAGATTTTCCTTAAGAAGGCAGTAAGTCAAAAAATGGAAATAATGTCGGAGAGCTCTGACTGAACACACCGTACCCTCCCGATCAGAGAATTCTGGGAAGACTCCTGGAAGAACTATAGGCTGAGTGCATAATTGAGGGTCTGTGTTTTGGCCATGAAACCAGCACGAGGAGTAGAATTGACAATAGAGAATCTGAGAATCGCATATACTTCTTGACTCGTTAGATAACGCATGAATTTCTGAACGTCGTCTGGTAGATGCAGCAATCAGTAGGAATGCTGTCTTTCTAGTCAATCGATAGGAGTTGGCGCCTTTGGGCCAATTTGTTTAAACGGTCGCCGGCGAACGTACTGGATGACGTACGCCTTTTATATACACCCGTTTTTTAGCTATACTGTATCACCAAAATTTTATAGATGCGGTTTTGGCGACTTGGTACGGTGGAAAATCACTCGGCTTACAAACACTCACTGAAAATGCAAACACTGACGTTCACGTCAGGGAGCCATTTTGTTCATTGAGAAGCGAACCCAGACCAGATTTGATCACCAATTGCCACCGATAATCGATATTAACGTGGGTGTAAAAATTGGGCGCATTGAGTCAACACGAGCTGTGTGAAGTGATGGAAGGAGAATCGGATCACTTGTGTTTTTTTGGCACCGGACGTTGACATCTTCTAAGTCTACTATATACTAGTGGAGGGGCTTTCCTTCTTGCTTCCACCGCCAGGGAGGCAGCTTGTTCTGAAAAACCTAACGTTGAAGGCGAGCTGAAGAGAGAGGCCAATCATACAAGTGTAGAGATTTTATCCTTTGGAGCGCACTCCTTTTGTTTTCTCTCGCCCAGGCAACAGATTTTGCCTTAAAGGAATCAGTCTTGGATGGTCTTCCAAAAAGCTGACCATCTAAAAACCAAACCTACGTGGCCCAAATGGGGCTACAAGCAGTCTCTTACCTGGACCATGATTTCTGTAACTTTGTTAGTACCGCCTTCGCCAAAATTTGTTTAACGGTGGGAAGACGTATGCAATCAGGGTCTCCCTCCCAATTATTGAAAACGTCTCTCCAACCCAGCTTTCCTCGTCCGCTAGCCACGTGCAAATGTTGGGAGCTGGTAATCTTGTTGTATACAAACAGATTTACTATGGGCCTGTAAAGTCTTAGAAAAATCTCTGGGCATACACGGCTGTTGAAATGCACTCCACGTTGATACGAATCAGCTACATTTGGCTGATTTTCTTTGAAAAGCTGTCTCTAGACGTTAATAACTCTCGGTATATGTTCCGCCTTGAGGTAGTTGAATGATATAGTCACCAAGTGAGGAGGCGGATGGTTGCAGTGTACATGAGGATACTCTTGTTCCTCCTTGGATGTTAACGTAGGCAACTAAAGTGGGATTTGTCTGATCTGATTTTCCTGATTCTCCAGAACCATCTGTTTGAAAATCGCATTTTAAGAGGTGTTAGACCCGCTAGCACTCTAGTAGTAGTATATTAATATGGAGATTTCCTTATATCATCGTTCGACCATACTCCCTTATTTTGTGGGATCTCAAGAATGCTTCCCAACCTATCTTCTAAGCATCCGACGTGGTAATAATTCGATGAGACCTCTCGTGGAACCTCTTTTCCACCATAAGAATTTTAGTTGATTAATCATCGTAGATGCTAGCTACCAAACAACCAACACGATCTTTGCTTATAATGGAACTAGACGGTTGTAGAATCTGACGATTAGTCTCTGTAGTAATCCCGAAGGTTTAACTGGATCAGTATCCACCACAACTTGCATAAGGGTAGAAGGTCTACTACGCTTGCCAGCATTCCTTTGCGGCGGAGCCATAGATGAGCATGGATAAATTTATCTTCAGAATGAGAAAGATACTATCCCACAGTTTGTGATTCTCTCCTTCTGTAGGCAAACTTGCTTTCCTTCAAGTCCAGAATTGATAAAAGCTCCGATCTTCTGACTTGAGATGAGATTAGATTTCTTTGGTTTTATCCTGAAACCCAGCTTCTTTCAAATCACCGTCTTCATAACCAAAGTAACTGACTTCTCCGAACTCGATTAGCTTGAGCTACAAATAATCAATCGAGATAGATAAATATTTGGGATACCCCTCCTTCTCAGATGTTCTGGCTGGCCCACTGTCCCTTCTCTAGTCTTGTAAGGTAAGGAAGAGCAGTAGAAAAAGACGAATAGAGCTCGAAAAAGGTAGACTGGTTGTCTAAAAATGAGCGAGCCACCTTGATGAGGAAAAACTGGAACGTTAAAGGTAGGCGTCTTTTAAAATCCAATGGTCGCACCAAACCAGCGCCTTCTTTACCTCTTTGACGACAGCTTAAAGAGCAACCATTCTGAAAAACTTCGGACGAATAATATGTTCATGAGGCGTAAGATTTTTTGAACAGTCTGAGGTCTCCCTGTTTCTATTGGAAAACTAAGCATTTTTCCTAAATTCCTTCACTACGTTTTTTGAAAATATCGCCTTAAATGTCTCTTCTGTCATAGGCGTAGAGCAACAAATCTGACTTTTCAACAGTGGAAAACGCAAATGGTAATCTACTGAAGGTTGTTTGAAGAACCCATAGATCCGAGGTTATCGACCACCACGCCGGGAGAATAACTTCAGGTGCCCCTCCGCTGGCGTCATAAGTAGGTAGGAATCAATTGTATCTACTTCTCCTACTCGCGCCACATCTGGCGCCTCTATATCTGGAGTAGGAAAATAACTTCTTCTGTACTGTCTAAGAGGAGAGCCTCTATAATTAGAAAGTCGTAGCCCGACTTCCGGCAGGAACCTCTGTTCCTTCTGAGGCATGAAAATAATAGGAGCGGAAGTCATTCTTGCGAACGCCATAATCGTAAGGTCTGTATCTATACGGTCTAAATCTTGAAGAACCTCTGGGCTTGTAGACTTAGGCACCGTGATCAGCAGCTAAACTCGGGCTTCTCTTCCAGAGAAGGCTAGAACTAGACCACTGTCGCTGTCTTCCCAAAAAGATCTTCTTTAAAACCTCTAGGAGCATAGAGGAGACTTCTTTGGCTGTAAAATACAAGCGTCAACTGCATCTTCTCCTTTCCCAGAGCACTAATTGGTAAGCAATCTTAGTAAAAAGGCCTCAGTAGAAACATGATGAAGATCTCTCACAGTATAAAGGCATCTCTCAATTGCTCCACTAGACAGCTCTACAATAGGCTTCCATAAAGCCTTCATAAGGAATCAGAGACAGGCACATCGAAGTTCACATATAATTACGGGGCATCTGTTCCAAAGTTTCGAAGATCAACATCCATCCTTGCCCTCATTCCAAGATCAATTCTCATGGACAGGTTCGTTATGTTCTAGAAGAACCCGCCGTCGATAACTCCGGCTGGTGGGCATGGTCTTGGCTTGCTTAAGATTTACTCATCAGACTACATCATATCCCCGCATGGTCTGGGACCCAATGAGCGAGAAGAATTCAAAACTTCTCCCGATGTGGAAGACTCAGGAATCCATCTGGGGAGTCATCACTAAATGCAAATCACATTTCAAACCTCTATGAAACAAACGGGCCGTCAAAAAGGACGCAGCAACATAGGGAGATAGGTATGTAGGTCTTCGAACTCTTCCGTCAGGAAAGATTCATATCGGAATAAGGGAGCTCCATAAATCTGAGAAATCTCTTACATTTCGTATCCTCAAATCACATCAGGCCTCACCTCTACCCCAAGCTATACCAGTGCCCTAAAACTGGAAGGGCCTTGACTAGAATGTGCAATGAGGGGAGTAGCATCAGCCGAATTGGGTTGAGTAGCCTTAAAGAGTTTAACTTGACGGTATCACTAGGAGCTGATATCGAGGATGGCTCTTGTTACGATAATACTTGAAAGATTCATGAGAGGATAGCTCCCTATCAACATAATCAGACGTAACACCTTCAGGATTCAGTACACAATGGTGTGAAACAGACTTACCTTATTCACAGGTTAGATTTCTTAATTCTAGACTTGTAGAAATAATCTTCTTTAGGCCTTGAAACATAATACTGCGGACAAAATCGTATCAATTCCGATCTTTCTCTATCTGCAGGAATCATAATAAGAGGAAATGTTTCATCTATACTAGAGGAACGTTTCTGTCTAAGTTGAAACGTCGAGGAGAATCCACTGTTTTCTTGTCTACATGATCAGAACTTGGTCTATAGTCTTATGAGAAGAAATCTCCGCTAAGTCTTCTTTAACCGAAGATCCAACGTGAAGAACTACCTGAGGAGAGCCTCTAGATCTTCGTAAGTCATATGGCTAGGAGAATCCTAAATGACTATTCTACTACTTGTGTGAGACTTTTGTAGGCGTATAGAAACATATTCTAAACCTTAAAGCTATCCCTGTCCGGAGACGTCGGCAGGATGACTGGGAACGCCCTCTCTGAAGAAGAGTATATATTCATCATGGTCTAAAAATCGCACTTCTTCAGTAGCTCGTCGGCTACGAGACTATCACGAAGACTTGCGTAGTGGACTGTGACCCCTGGAAGATAAGCGGCATCTATAATATACAGTAGGTCGATTCTTATCCTTCCTAGTGCCAGATGAATATACAGATTGAGAAGAACTCTTTCTGGAACTAACGACGACGGTCTAGTCATTGACTTGACGAAGGCGACTGAGAACATGCGCGAGACGAGAGTGACGACCCGACGGTTGCCCGATTGGGAGTGTGTATAATTTGAACTACGATGGCGGCCGCCCCCGATTGAATCGGTGGAAGAACGGTTGAATAATTCAAACCCGGAAAACCACGGAGACGCCCGAAAGTTACTAGTGGGAGGACGGACTGGTGGACCAGGAAGCACTGTAGTCTTGGAAGCACGAGGATCATTAAATTTCTCTAATCGTATCACCTCTTTCATTAAACACTAACTTCCTTCGAAGCAAGAGGGAAAACTCTGTCTCATTGGAAGAATATCTAACTCCGCCATCACCATACAAGTCCTCATGTTCCTCTGACATAACTCATGACCCATCGTTATACTACGGTAACATCGGCGGGCCCCCTGCCGCAACATAATTAGTCTAGCTACTGTACGACTCCAAAAAAAACACGCCGTCAGAGGTGAAGACTGATTATACATACATCATACTCTGAGATGTACTTCTATAACATCATCACATACGGGCACCCAGCCGCCAGAAAAGCCGCCAGACTTACTGTGGCCATCGTTACGTTATTCATAACCATATCCGCATCATAAATCTTAACAAAGGCCGCCGGGCTTCATTTCCCTCCAGCCACGGAGTCGCCTCAGTTCTCAATCAACTGCAACACACGGACGCCGGGGACTGAGGTTGATTAGTTTCACACCACGGATAAAAAGAGCCGGACGGACTTCTCAAGTATTGTGAATTATCACTGGACTGAGGCAGAATTTCTATGGGCTGGTGAGACCGAGACACCGTTAGATATCACCTGTTTGAGAGTATGTGCATTACCGTCAATAGCCACGGCTGGATTTCTTCTGACCCGTATAGAGACTGCAACCGTCGGGCTACTCAACCGTGATAACTCCAATTCACCAAGAATGGAAGGAGTTGATAGACAGCCAGTCCGTAAGTAATCACTTTAATCCAAATCCACTCGGACTTTAATTAAATCAACGGCCCTTGATCATCACAACTGCCGAGGTGGTGGACCAATTGCCCTATAAACTGTCTAATAGCCTCTGGAGCAACCGCAGAAAATAACTCTGGAAGCGGATCAAAGATAGAACTTGACTGCTCTGAAGAAGTCTATGGTTATTGGTAGAGGTATAAGCTTCCACCGTGAACGACCCGGAGGGAGATTCCCTGGACAGAGATGGGCTGTTAGCCTTGTCCTTTGGTCTCTTTAACTTTTCTCCATAGTCAACGTCCATTCATCACTGATTTCTGGATCTCAATTCTGTCTATACCCTTTGTGTATATTCCAAGTCTCCTCTGAACACTTCTGCTCTTCAGATACATTCATGGCTGGTCTTT
This sequence comes from Ophioderma brevispina, assembly GCA_023653785.1. Taxonomy (NCBI): domain Eukaryota; kingdom Metazoa; phylum Echinodermata; class Ophiuroidea; order Amphilepidida; family Ophiodermatidae; genus Ophioderma; species Ophioderma brevispina. The sequence goes on along the minus strand of JAMKCH010020645.1, from coordinate 8,908 downwards.
GTCTTGTCCTCAAAGGAACTCTTTACATCCCGAACAGCTTCGATCGCTCCTTCATGCTGCACATCAAAGTAAAACATACTTGCAACGGTTGTTAGGTACGATAGTATGACCCTCACAGAGAACGGGAGTTCAAAAGGGTATAGCAGAATAAGCCCCAAGGAGACAAGACTTCGACAGAAGACACAGGGCAACACCCCCCCCCCCCCCCCCCCCCCCCCCCCCCCCCCCCCAATTTTGAGAAAAATTTGATAAGATTCCATCGGCACGAGCTTGGAAGTCGCTGTGAGAACACAATGACATGGTTGCCCGCGAGACTATAACAAGGTCGAAAAATTAAATATAAAAGAATGCAAGGGAGCAGACTCGAGACAGGGACATATCCTGAAGATGCCCTGGCGGTCTAGGAGTGGACTTACATAGGGGGGGACTAAACCTGGCCAAGGAAAAAGTCCACTTAATACCCGTAGTACGAGCAGCGCGAAACAAAATGGCCTGAGGCTCGCGGGCAACATAGTGACAGCTGCTAAGCATGACTTGTCTGGCCTTATCTTTTATCACCTGACATATTTTACATTTTACTGGCCCTCAAGTCAGGCAAAAATGACCGGGAACTCGGAGACCGATGTAAAACAATTGTGCGCAACTAACGCTTCTCTAAATGAGTCCATGTTTAGCAAAGTTACTTATTTTTGGGCTGTAAGACTCGGTAGACAAACCCTTAAATTTTTTAAGTAGTTTTCAGAAGAAATTAACTTAAAATAGCAAATTTGATGCACTTTTCAGATGACGATAATTTCACTTCAAAGACTAAAGTCGCAAACCGGAAACTCCAAGTGACATAGAACAGGTGAAATGTATTACATGTGCGACCCAATTCTTTTGTAAAACATTTTAAAAAAAACCACCCCATTATATATTCCAGTCGCATAAAACGGTCGCAGCGAGCGAATTCTGCGCGTGAGCATGTGCGTAACAGTTTTGATCTTGTGTCAAGTCCGGTTTTTGCTCATACTAATCGCTCGCCTTGACTGGAAGTCATGTTTCAGGCTTCAGGCGAAAGAAATTGAGTGTAAAATTCCCCTACACGTTTTGTAGTGATAAGCGCCATCACACCGGACGCGTTCCTAAGTATGCAGTATACGTATTGACATAGCCGTGATAATAATGGCGCACGTACGACCGCGTCAATTATCTCTCACTTCATATAGTATTGCTTCTAACTTCTCTGTCGTACCGAACTTTCGCGATTTATTTGGTCTTTAATTTCAGCTGACCTCTGCTCTGTGCTGACCTACCCGGTTGCTGTCTTGCTCCATCATAATAAAATCCAGGAGTTTTGGAACGGAGAAGTGGAACTTGAAATTTAAGAACATTGTTTTTTTAAAATAATCCTCGGGATCGGGTAAAACAATGATGTGCTACCTGAAGGCATTTCTCAAGATCTTGTAGTATCATTGACAGCCAAAAGAAATGTCTGTGAAAGTCACAATCACTGGTGTATTTTTGAGTGCGCGTCACCATAATACATAGGTATTTTCTTATTTGTACGCCTGGTCCGAAGGATAGTTCTCGTACCTTGAGGTCCAGTCCAATGTTAAAGTCAGCCATAAAATGTGTATGGTAAGACCTCTAGGTACGATTATCGGACTGCCAGTGAAAGGGATAATACATCATATATATCTGAATATTAATTTTAACAGCTTTCCGAATTCCAATCCTTAGAAATCTTCCGATTCCCTCCTTAGAAATCTTCCGAATTCCACGCCTAGAAATCTTCCGAATTCCACTCCTAGCAAACTTCCGGATTCCGGTCTAAAGCAAACATCTAAAACTGCACCAACACATCAACATCCAGACTCCGACGACCCGTAGTAGAGGTAGATGTTTAACAGATATTAATGATATTACCAAAAATAAACAAATCGCCGATAAATCGGCGATCAAGGGGAAAATATTAGTATAATTATCCCATTAAAAGTTTCACATGGTGCCCCAACTGACACAAAAAAAGAGCAAAGTCAGTGCGTCATGGTTGGGCGTATCGATGCTAACAATGGGACCAGCTGCTAGGCAGGGTCGCATCGAAGTGTTTAATGTGGCATTAGGGTGTCTCGCAAAGGCCTTTTTGAGCACAAAAAATGCACTAGTTGGATCATTTCGTAAATGTATATCATGATGAATAGAAGGGGTACCACGTCTGGCTGCTTCACTGATTCCCGCAATTCCTATTTGGTGCATTTTGTATGCTCAGCAATGGGGCAGACCAAGAGGTGTTTTTTCTGTGGTGCTGTTCCAGCAACCACATTAATGCCTGATCTCATCCGTCCAGATGGAGATTAAAAAATTAGGAATTTGTGTTTCAAAGGGAAACTAAAATGATTTGGAAAGCCACGCCCTTTTGCTGTAGGTTATTATTTCATTGCATTTAATTACATTGCATTGCTCTAGTGCTGGTTGATCTACATTTATTATGTCTCTTTACATGCCTTTGCAATATTTTTTTTTTCCTTCATTCCAATTTGGGCTTGTTCATTTCAATGACCCCATTGGAAATAAGTTATTTTATGACTTTCATGGGCTATCCAGGTGAAACATGGGTTTATGTCTTTTAATTTTACGTATAAATAACTTTATTCTCTTAATTGTACATTTTTTATATTCAATGGTTTTTTTTTTTGTTCTATTTTACTATGTTAATGTGGCAATTATTGTAATTTTATGTTTGTTTTACCGAATAAAATTCAGCAAATCAATCAATCAATCAACTGATCTGCTTCCAGATGCCCCACTTCCTGCAATGAAACAGTAGATCGGCCAGTTCTGGTTTCCAATCTGTTGAGGCAAGCATCGCCAGCTCCAGGTGGAGATGCTCACCAGGTTCACTCACAAACAAACGGGGTAAATAAGTTTAAATAAGTCCAAATTTTTTTAAAAATCATTAAAAAACTACAAACCTCGATTTTAACACTTCAATAAATGATAATGTTTTTAATTGCTCATAGGTTTGTCATTTTCATATGACTGAAAAGAGAATCATGGCGGAGGGGCCGGCGCGGCTGGGCAGCTTCCGTGCCTATGAATTTACAACATTTCATTTATATGATAACTATTACCCCGATTATTACAAAAATGTTAACTCATATTAATGATACTGTCTTGATGAATTACTAAAACTAAAGACTCTCAGGGCCGCCCGGGAAGATCGCGTTTGGAAAGTATTTTTCGTACGTCCCTATAGACTTCTAATGCTTGCAAGTTGTTTCCCACAAGTTGGGTGTCGAGTGTCAAAGCATACGGAAGTTTTGAAAGGCGTACGTCGGTTTGTAATTTCCCCCAAAAGTCGCCGTGTCGCACGATAACAGATAATTTTTGGAAAAGGTCCGTCGCTCAATAAGAGACCGTGTCTAAAGTTCGCGGGATAAGAAAGGTCGTGTGCGCGCTGTCGCGTGTGTCGATTTTTTTCCATGTAGACCCCTAATATAGCAACTGTCATCAAAACGAACCAAACTAACTTTGACTGGACACTGACAGATGTACTCTGGAGCTCCTCGACAGTAGAGTCAGCAGAGGTAGTGGGTTGCAGTAAAATTTATTTGGTAATCAAGCAATGCTGCTGAATAGTAGTTTTATTTAAAGGGGCATTTCGGATCCACAGCCTCATCCCCCCAAATCAGAGCATAAACAAATGTGAAAATTTGAAATCTGAATCGTTAGCCTAAGGTAGTATCCATGGTTGCCAATTTCGTGCAAATTCGGTCAACATCTGTAACAAAATTCGACAAATTTGATTTCTGTCCGTAAAAACAGACAGAAATTACGCTACAGTAGTAGCCTATGGGGACCGTGGGAAACAAGCAATTGCTCATAACACAAAACAGCAAGATCTGGATTAAGCTTCAACATTTTGAGAATAAGCTTTTTTCAAGGATATCTAGTGTTCACACAATCATAGGAGATTTCCGCGTTGGTGTGTGATTGGTTGCAGAAGCGTGTCTAAACACATTTAATGCCACTGCAGTAATCGGATTTCTGATCACTTTTGGGGTGGTAGGCATGTACAGGCCGCAAAATAAACCAACTGGCACCGACGGCCAATTGCCGGGGGGGTTCGGTGCCCTCCGCTGTTGCCGTGATGACCCCTAAAAACACAAAAATCGAAGGCAGCTACTGCCGGCCATTTTCATTCGATTTTTGGCTCGTCATGCCCTTTTCTGTTTCCAAAGACTGATTGACTGCCGAATTTTGCGCTTCCACAGAAATGCAATTCTTGCTGCATAAGTCCTCCTAATCACTTTTTTCCGACTCTTTGAATTAGTTGTTGTATACATCTTTTACAAATTGACATCCCCGAATGTGTTTAATGACAGTAAGCAGTGAAAATGGCCTGGGAATATAACACACGCAAGTGAGGCTAGGGCGCTGCCTAGTGCCATTGTTTTTGGTAGTCCCTATTCTGGATGCAGCACCATGCACCAGTACGATTTCGCCGTATATTGTCCGTTTTTTTTAGTTCCATAAGTGAAAAAAACCTGATAAGTACGGTCAGATATCGTGCGACTTTTAAAAAATACAGAAAATAGATTGAAAAAAATTAAATAATTCGCCAGGAGGAAAGTCCTTAGATATTTGAACAATAAATTTCTGGAAATTTTATCAATAATAACCCCACATTTTGAATGAAGTTTTTCCCTTAAACATTGGACAAGAAACTTTACAAATGCAGAATAAACATCAAGTGATTAAAAACCCCACTTTTATTCCGACAACTTCAATGCACCAGATTTGAGTTTATGGGTTTCCATTGATAAGCCCTAATATGTATGCATCAAGTGCCAGATTAGTTTTGCTGTAAGGATTGTTGTGTATGATTATTATTCAACAACATTGACGGCAGGGGGAAGGTAATATCAAACAGTCAGGCTCAAAATAACCAACGGCCACCGACCGGCAATTTGCCGGTAGGTGACCTGCCACTTTGCTGTACTGCCCCACCAAAATATTACCCTTGCCGGCCGGCAAGTGAATGCCGTCTGACCCTTAATTTACACTGCCGTAGTGCCCTTTTCATGCTTTTTTTAAAAAAAAAAAGGCAAGCAAGAGAAAAGGTAAATATTATAATGTTTAACAACGTTTCTAACTATATTATCAAAGGAAAGAAGTAAAAACAAAATGTGGTTTTTGATTTTCATTTTTACTAAATTAGGTTAGGGAATTTTTTAAAGATATATCTAGGGATTTTAGGTTCACTTTATACTGCTTTTAAAACAAGGTTACTGCATAATTTCAATTATTGATTACAGCTTTTCATTAATTATTAACAAAATACAAAATTGACAAAAAATTGGTTATGTGGGTGGGGTAGTGGTGTATGCCAATTATACCATGCATTGATGCATCATTATTGTGCATATTAAAACCTCATTGACATATTTGATCTGATTGGGTCATTTCTACAAAGGTGAACTTCTACCAGATCAATGTCCAAAATCAGTCGGAAACTTGGTATTATGGTGGGTAGTGGTGGATGCAAGTATACTCCATGCACTGTGCCATTACATTAGTCCCCCCCCCCACTATTTGTGCATATTGAAATATGCTCATTTGCAATTTGCTCTGATCGCTGAAATATTATAAGATTACCAATGTCCAAAGATTGACGAAACGTGGTATGTGGGTAGCGGTGCAGTTGCAAGTAATACCCATGCACTGTTTATCATTTTTGCACATATTAATGAGTTCATTTGACAAAATTGCCTTGGTGGCCCTTAAAAGGAAAAAAAAAAATGCCTTGGTGCCCCTGCATCTTGCCTTAATGCCCTGTGCAATTTAATGGCCACTAAGGCAAAAACTGCCCTTGCCCTTTGAATGCTTATTTTGGAGCCTGACAGTTGTCTTTATTTTAATATATTTTACACTTTCTATGTAACTCTCTCTGGAATTCAAAGTTGAGGGATTATTTTAGTGTATAAATCATAAATTCATTGTGTTTTCTATCTTACTGCAGTTGGAAGCAGAGTTAAATGACTAGTTAATGAAAAAGGTTGGATGAGTGTCTCCTGAAATCATCAGAATGTATCACTATCATGAACTTTAATAAAATGGCCAATTATTCATTGATTTTACTCTCAATATATTTTTTGTTTCCTTAAGTAAAATACGGAAAAGGATAAGAGATAGATCCTTGCCTCTGATAAGTCCTAGGTGACCACCTAGTTCCAATGATTGTAAACTCAGGTCTGACGTTATTTTATCACTGGACATATCGCTATCTTGACGAGGTTACAACAAGATGGTAGTAGTTTTGCGAATCCGGTTTAACAGTGTGTGTGAAAAAAGTGATTCTCACAACCAAAAATTACCGCTTGTGACGTACTTACAATGCTATGATCTAAAAATCAGCTACGGATGTGTTCTTGAGTATGCTAGTTTTCCTTTTTCACATTCGATGTCAAAATCTGACGCGTTCGTGAGTATTAATTAACATTTTTGTCGTATCCACGTTACCTGGTGTGAATAAATCTCACCATTTTAAATGTCCACCAAGACTATCGATTTATAGTATTGAAAAAACTATGGATCGATTTATTCATGACAGATAAGCATCGTAGTCTCTATTCCAATCATGGTACAACAAGATGTTATCCGACATTTAGCGTGCGCGATTAGATGTCGTGGTTCTCATCAGCAGTCAAGAGTACTAATTTTGGTATGGTGCCAAAGCCATGTTCCCACCACTGACCTTTACACCTTGACCCATGGACCAGGCGACTTTGATCTTGTAGACTCTTTGGACTTAAAATGTAAGATCGCATACCAGCTGAAAATCACGAAATTTTGCTCATTTAGGGTGAGTCAGGAAATGATGAAAAATACAGGTCCAAACAGTATTGTCGAGCTATACAAGATAAAAGTGAGTCAACATTCAGGTAATTCGGACCATTTTGGAGTGATATTTGGGTGAGTTTATAAAGTGAAAACCTTAAAGGATGTTAAAACAGTACAGATTTGGCATGACTTCGGGTTCGTCAAAGTTAATACAGAAGTGAATGTACAAGCAACCCGAAAAAGTCATGCTCAGCAGGACATAGGTGACCACCTAACTGCCCGATATGGAGCTTTTGTTGAGGTTGGATCCAACATTCCACTTAGCTTCAAGTGCCTTCCTGATGCAGACTGGCTTAGGACTTACAAAAGCAGTTTTCAGGTTCAATGAACGAAAAAAATGCCTTGATGCCCTTTCAATGTTGCAATTGCCTTGATGCCCTTTTCTAATTGCTGAATTGCCTTCATGCCCTTGCAATTGAAGGCAATTTTTTTATTTGCCCTTTAAAACTGCCTTGCCCCCCACGGTCCCATATTTTGCACCCTGGGCATGTGGAAAGATGTAGACGTGTGTACAATGGGCAGTGCTTGTACGGCTAATATTTGCCTCAACATAAATATTGACCCAATATACTTGACGATTAATTTTAAAAAAGTATTTTTTCGGAATATGTGTTGAAATAAACGAAAACATGCTTTCAAATATTTTGCATGTTAGTGCTACAGCAGAATTCGAAGTCCACCCCTATTCTGTAATGGAACATCCCATTTTGATACATCAGTCGTGCTGTTTTTTCTTCAAGTGTGAAGACATGACATAAAAGAGTGACTTTTAGCTGATTTTGGAAGATTTAAAGTACAAACATGCAAGGCAGGCAGGCCGGTCCTGCCTTCGGGCCAAAACAAGCCGTTTACTCATGAAAATCCATGAATGGAACCCCTAATCAATGATAGCAGAAGGTGTGAAATCACGAATGCACCTTTAAATTTTACTCACAAACGGTAACAATTTTACTCTCTAAATTTAGCCATTTCCTCACCAAAGTCGGAAAGAATTTAGACTATTCTGCCCACCACCTATTACGGAATAAAGCGAATCCGTGGTTCAGAAACAGTGGCGTAGCCAGGTGGGGCAGAGTGCCCCCCCTGAAAAATCTTGAGGACTCGGGAACTAAACATGATTATTCATGTTGTTAATCAGCCCCTTTTTCGGACTCTTTGCCCTGCGACCGGGAAATTTGTGCTTGTGATGGGGACATTTGTTGCCCCTCCCGGGAATTGCCCCTCAGCACCACCGGGCTGGCTACGCACCTGTGGCAGAATACGAATGCATCCACCAATTCCCATATCGTTACGGAACCGTGATTAATTGTATGCCATGGCATTGGGATTGGCACTGTCATGCCGAATTCGGAAGACTGGCATGACTGGCAGCCGCTCTCTTTTGTTTTGCGGTGAGTTTTCAACCACTGTTGGGTTTTGCTCTCACCTCAACAGGGTTTCTTCTCCAACTCCTCGGCAACACCATCAGTCACTTGGCACATCTTTGTTGAATCTAGGTGACTTTAGAACAAATTAGTGCGGATCGTAATGCTTTTCCTACCCTGTATTTGCTGTATCCGTACTGTACCGCTCTTCCGCAACATAGCATCAATAAAGTAATTAGTCGATATTACGCACTAATGCTGACTCGTTAAGCCCAGAGTGCGAATCTGTAAACTCAGGCTATTTTTTGACAATTGTTTCTAGATCAAAAGGTACTTGCCATTTTTACCAAACGATTATCTTTGATTGAGTCTGAGACTAATATCCCAATTTGTAATGGCCATTTTGTCTAACTCCTGATTATCTTATTCAGTGGGCCGGGGTTTGTAAGCAAACACACAATATCTTGGGTGCCTCTCTTATATGAGACGTAGTAGTATGCGTCTCCCCGCAAGTTTTTTACGCGGCGTGTCTAGGTTACCAGTGCACGCAGGTAGTACGGGTTTGGTTTCATTTTTTACAGCGGGTGAATAGTTTTTGTTTTTTTACACTAGTATTGAATAAAACTATTTTTGTGATAAACCCCAACTAAATAAGAATG
>JAMKCH010020644.1:0-35486 GCA_023653785.1 Ophioderma brevispina | reverse complement strand
GGTGTTGGGGATGGGGTGGGTTTTGGCAGGGTGTTGGGGAGGGGTGGTGTGTTGTATTGTCATTTATCGCATGTTTAGTGATCTTGACATTCGGCTGGACAATATTTACGCTCGCGTAATACGAGTGTGCCTTGTAATCACCAGCCTTGGCAGATAACTATTGCCAAGGGCCCATAGTAATGACCTGCTAAGCTACAGCACCATTGGTGCTCTTCTTTTTAAATGAATCGCGCTAAAAAAGTGGGGAAACCTGCGTTTTGGTCAATTTTGGATGCAAACAAGTTCCTGCAATGAAAATTTCAGAAAAATCAGTGAGATATAGTATCCACCATCAGATGACAGAAATATTTTGATGCACTTTTTTTTTATAAAAACCTGTGCATTTTTGTTCCTTGGTACTGATGTGGATTACTTCAAATTTTAATCCTCCGTATCAAGACTAGAGTCAATTATATTATAAACTGTCTGGAATTCGATGTAACACAGTCATGCATGGTGTAACATAAGGGATATTGCTGTTTTTTTTTTTCCCCAGGTTAAGCTTGCATAATATTCATAAGTTGCTATATTAAATTTATTGGTGACTTTTAAGTTCACCTTTACAAGCATGCTATATTTCTTAATAATGTGCGGTGTTAATTTTAATTTTCTCTTCGTATTTGTGTGCGAGAAGTGTTTATATAAGTAAGATTTGCATATTAAGCCCATTCAGTTTTAGTATGTGGATTTTTAAATGTCTAATTTTTGGTCACGTATTCTTCATACCTTTTGAAGTTTGTAAATTTTCGCCCTAACACCTTGAGTTAATGAGCTCTTGAGGTAGTGGACTGGCCTGTGTCAACATGACAATTCCCCAATAATGTCCCACATTACCATTTGACATGCTTGCACACACACACAACATCCACACATGCGTGGCGCAGACAACATGCATGCTCGTTCACCACTAATATTCAATATAAGCCATGCGTTTTTTAGTAGGTGTGATTTTAAATGTCTATTTTGGTCAAGTCATTCTTCATACCTTTGGAAGTTTGGTAATTTTTCCCCTAAAGGTTGGAAGTGGGAAGTCATCCCTTGAGGTAATGAGCTCTTGAGGTAGTGGACGTGCCTGTGTCAACCTGACTTCCCCAATAATGTCAGACTATACCATTTGCATGCTTGCACCACACACACATACACCATGCGTGGCGCCGACACACATCATGCTGCGTGCATCACAGACAAATACACACACAGATTTTGTTCCAATATAGGCAACAATCTTGTGTTCAATGCAATCATTAATATGATAATAAATGTGTGCAGAGGATTTGTTAGATGGAGCTGCACTGATTATAGTCGATTCGCACAAAAGAAAACTTTTATACTGGGATTGGCAGGGTGATCAATCAAAACTGTGATGTTCCTTTTTTGTGGACCGCCAGCATAGCTGGCAGGACCACTTGCAATCCGTTGTGCGTGTGTATGTATGTGTATGTATGTGAGTATGTGTCACTAAAATGTTAAGTTTTTTTATGGAGCGGCCCACGGCTTATATTCTTTGAATGTAGTGAGCGTGAAAGCCGAGAACCGCCAAATTCTGGTTGGTATTTATTTGTTATTAGTCGAAGGATGTAGTTTTGTACAACCTTCAGGGAGATAGTTGTGATATATGTAACTTTTAATAGTAAACTGACCACTAAAGTCAATGAGCTAGTTAGTGTGTGACAGTACATCTTGTAGGCTTGAAATTTGAACTGCTTAGTTCTTCAGGTACACAAGGATGATTTCTTTTAATTAATCTTTCCCTGGTGCTAGCCAGGGGTTTGGGTTAGCGCGGTGGGTCTTCCCTCACTTTGCACCACTGTGGTCCCAGGTTTGACTCTCGGTCGGGCCTGCGATTTCATGTGCGTTTGGTTTCCAGTCCATACTTGGTCTCACAGTTTCTCTGGGTATACCGGTTTCCTCCTGCTTCTAAAACTGGGCTTTCTTTTCTTACATGTATATGATAATAAAGTGAATTGAAATAAAGTATTTTTGTGACACTAAATGACATGATAGCGTTGATGTGTCGTTAAATACAAATACTCTTCCTCCTCCTCCCCTGTGCTAGCCAGCACATGAAAGTGTGTAAAAAACAAGAAAAATTGTACTTTGCTAGATTTAAACCAACAAAGTCTATAGTGTAATGTAAACATAACTGCATGTCAAACAAAATGGATAGTGTATCGGGTTGTCCAGTAAGGATCGTGATTGTAATACCGTTGTACCAGCATGCACATTGACCACTATATGTGTGTGTGTTCAAATGAATTACTGCATGTACAACATGCACGCACAGAGGTCATTGGTGTTTCCACTGAGGCAGTGTGGTCCAAAATGGTCCAGTGAGTTGAAAAACTGGCCCAGAAAAGTTGCAGGAAAAAAATGAAGAAAAGTAAAACTAAACATTATTCAGAGATGTAACTTTTCTTGAAATTTCTGGATTTCTGGCTATAAAAAAAAATCTGGAAATGTAAAAAAAAAAAAAATCATGATAAAGGCAAAACTGCATCAAAAACCCAAGTTTTAAGTACCAATTTATTTTAGAGAAGGGGTCTTGTACACTAAAATCTCATAAGAAAATAAGTTCCCTGAAGCTTCACCAGATGTTACGCTAAAATTTGGCATTTAAGCTAAATTGGTCAAATTTCAGATTTTCAGGAAATGGGACCACTCCTCTGTTACATCTCTGATAATTTAAAGTCAGTCATTTGGGCCAATTTGAGGGAAAATGTAGCCTTGTAAGTCAAAAAATTTTCCCATTACCCTTGAGGAAAACATCTAACATTTTGTGCACTGAGTCCAAGGTCTAGATGAAAAGGCTTCTGTACCGAGTAAGTGGACCTTTTTGACATGCCATTTCTAAATGATTAAATTTGACAACCCAAATTCAAAATTATATTATTTAACAAAATACCTTTTACAAGACCTATGCACATGAAATCCACAAGGGCCGGGACTTAGCGGTCCATCACATGGCCGAATTTACGCAGATCACGTTTAAAATACATTTATTTTATAAAAGGTATTTTGACAAAGAGCAGGGTTGGAAAAAGTGTCAAATTTCCTAGGAACACAATCAAAATTTCTGTCCTAGATTGCAAAATTTCTCTTCAATTCTTCCGCATTTCTTTATTTAAAGTACAAAAATTTCCCTGCAAGTAGCATAATTTTCCCGGGAGTGTGATTCTCAAGTTCCTGATTTTTTCCAGGTATGACAATAGAGTATAATATCTTTTTCTATGCCATGAAAATGATATCTTTTTAAAGTTCCATGTTTGTAAATAGGCTTATATCATAAGTGGACCATACAGCTAACCTAAAAATAGAGCAAAGCTTAAAAAATCATTAAATAAATGCAAGTACTGTGAATTAGAACTACTATAAAATAATTTGCGAATATAATCGCAAAACGTCATTAGCCTGTATGACATTTCACACATCAGGCACCCTTGAGCCTTAAGTTAATTGAAGCATATATAATTTAATAGTGAATACCATTCCGCTTTCAAATCTTACATACACTGCTCATTGAAATGAACGTTTGTAATATACACGCAGGGCTGCATGAATAGCTCGCAGAAGCATTGATAGCTTAGATTTTGATGTTATCATTTACTGGAAAGAAATTTGGCATGATTGCATTATACCTTTGCACTTACTCTGTGACATGTTCTTTATTGTGTTAAAGCACATGATACTGTAGGTGAGAGGGGTATAATGTAATTATGCCAGAAATTTATATTACAGAAATACTGATTATTACTGATGCTTTCAACACTGGTAGATTTTGTATAGGTTATAACACAATAAGTCAGTGGCTTTTGAGAAGGCTTCCATCTTAACCCTGGTAGACTCTGTATAGGTTATAACACAATAAGTCAGTGGCTTTTGAGATGGCTTCCATCTTAACCCTGGTAGACTCTGTATAGGTTATGATAAGGATAAGGACCTAGCCTAGTGCATTCGACAGGATAATCGCACGCGACCGTATGGGTCAGTGCAGGCAGCACGAGAGCCGGAGGCTCGAGTGCTGCCTGCACTGACCCATACGGTCAAGTGCAATTATCCTGTCGAGTGCACTGAGGCGTGGTCCTTATCCGTCATATACTTTGAGAAAACAATAGCATCAAATCATTACATTAACATTAATAATTAACGTAATTTATCTAAATTTTGAGGTTGTTTTTAAAATAAATTAAAAACACTTCTATACTCCAACATGTCCAAAGTTATACTCTATAAATAGTGCCAAAAGACCTTGATGCAATTCAATGTTGATTAGTTTGTTTTGAAAATGATCTGGAAGTGCGAGAAAAATCAGACTCTCTAAGACGCTTAGAGTGGCTAATCTTTCTCGCACCTCCCTGGCAGTTTCAAAACAAACCCATTAGTGATGAAACGCGTTTTTTTTTTTTTTTTTTTTTTTGCATTATACCTTTGCACTTACTCTGTGGCATGTTCTTTATTGTGTTAAAGCACATGATACTGTAGGTGAGAGGGGTATAATGTAATTATGCCAGAAATTTATATTACAGAAATACTGATCAGTGCTCGATTTTCTTGGTTGCACACATGCACAGATGCATGTGGATTTTCTTCTGTGCATGTAGCTCTGTATTGTATGAATGACATACAGCAGTACAACTGATCAGCAGTACTGCTGAGTTAAATTTTATTGTTAATATGTGTGCATGCAACATTGAATTTTGTGCATGTGGTGAAAAAAAAAAAATTTTTGTTCCACATTCACCGGTGGCCATGTAAAATTTATTTTGTAAATCGAGGCACTTGAGACTGAGCTTAATCTTTCAACACTGTAGATTTTGTATAGGTGATAACACAATAAGTCAGTTGCTTTTGTGATGGCTTCCATGCTTCAACCTTTCAACCCTGTAGATTTTGTTTAGGTTATAACACAATAAGTCAGTGGCTTCTGTGATGGCCTCCATCTTAACCCTGGTAGACTCTGTATAAGGTTATAACCAATAAGTCAGTGGCTTTTGAGATGGCTTCCATCTTAACCCTGGTAACTCTGTATAGGTTATACACAATAAGTCAGTGGTCTTTTGAGATGTATTCCACTTAACCCTTTCAAACCTGGTTGATTCTGTATAGGTTATAACACAAAGGCTGCTTTTGTGATGGCTTCCATCTTAAAACCCTGGTAGACGCTTGTAAGAGGTTGTAACACAATAATCCAGTGGGGCTTTTTGAGTGGATTCCATCTTACCCTGTAGTTTCTGTATAGGTTATAACACCATAGTTCAGTGGCTTTGAGTGTATTCCATCTTAAAACAACCCGTGTAACTCTGTAATAGATTATAACCCCTAAGTCAGTGGCTTTTGAGATTGTGCATCTATCGTTAACCCTGGTAGACTCTGTGTAGGTTATAACACACAATAAGTCCAGGTAGCTTTTTAGATGTCTTCCATCTTAACCCTGGTAGACTCTGATAGGTTTATACACAAAGTCAGTGGCTTTTGTGATGGTTCATCTTTAACCCTGGTAGATTCTTTCTAGGTTACAACACATAAGTCAGTGGCTTTTGAGATGGCTTCCATCTTAACCCTTTCAGCCATGGTAGATTCTGTATAGGTACACATAAGTCTGTGGCTTTTGAGATGGCTTCCATCTTAACCCTCTCAACCCTGGTATGATTCTGTATAAGTTTGTAACACATTTGTCAATGGCTTTTTGAGATGGCTTCCATCTTAACCTTTTCAACACTGGTAGATTCTGCATAGGTTATACCAGTGGCTCTTAAGATGGCTTCCATCTTAACCCTACCCCTTTCAACCCTGGAGATTCTGTAATAGATTATAACCACATAAGTCGTGGATGTGAGATGGCTTTTTCCAAATTACTCTTGCCAGTTGAGAAGCCATCTTCAAAAACCACTGACCTAAGAATAGGCCTGATTAGACCGTTTCAATCCATCTTTCGTGCTGATTCCAAATATGGTCATAAAAAATGGATAATTCTTGAAAATTTTGATAAAAGTGAACAATTTACAGGCTTGTTTGTACTCAATTGAATGCATTTTTCATGCTGATTCGGAATATGGGCATGGAAAAAGCATAATTTTGACAATTTTTAAAACAATAATGAACAATTTTAATATCTGAGTGACTAGTTGCCTATATCGTCTAAAGAGTTAAGGTAAAACCTTTTAATATTAGTGTGGTAAGAAAAAAAATCCAAGCATACTGAAGTGTGAACATGGAGTACCTCCACATACTGAAAATCAATTTGGAAATCTAGAATATGTAATTTGTAGGTAAAAAACTGATTTTGTTAATAAACCAAACAGAAATTTCAAAGCATGATAGCTGTATGTTGATGGAGTGTTTTTACCTTGCACCTACTACCCACACAATCCCTTGAAAAAATGCCTACAGATTACTGTTTGGAAGATATTTTAGCAGCACTAATTTTTTGCCATTTTTACAGTTTTGAAAATCATGGCAACTTCTTTTTGAACAGATTGCACAGCAAAATTCACCTTTTAAAGGTGCAACAAGAGATTTCACAAATCAGGTGTCCCTAAAATAATCGAAAGTACTGATTTTTGCCCTGATGTAAAGCTTTCCATCAAAAATATCTCCATCTGAAAGGATTAAGCTGAGAAATGTTTCTCTGGTACAAAAATTGTGAAATTTCTAATTTCGTATAGGAGCAAATACGAAATTCAGCCTATGTTTTATATTGAAATATAAGCAAATCAAAATCACTGTTTCCTCTCTTTTAAGACATTTCTGTAGCCAAACACAAGGTAAGAAATCTAATGAGTGTTTAATCTATATGAAATTACTATTATGACACAATATTTGGGTGCCTCAAAATCTTTCGTTGCACCTTTAAAATGAATGGCAATGTCTGTCTGGATGTCTGTGTGTCCAAACTGTACAAAAGGTCAACATTTGGCCATATCTTTTTTCTATATGAGCTTTGGTCTCCAAACCTAGTTATATTGTATGTAGGATGTAATTCATACTAGTGTCATCTTTTTGGTCTGACGAAGTGGGGAAACATGAAAAGGTGTATATGCAATCCGTCCACACTGCCATTTGACATTACTTTTTTAAAGATTTCACAAACCTAAACATTAAAACCTAAATGGAACTTTGAATTTTGCACTTCTGAAAGTAACTGCAAAAAACATGAAATAAAACCTCACAAAATGTTCCCACTATACAGTACTGTATTTTTTGTGTCGTCTGCAAGAATTGCAGAAGGCACATAGGGTTGCACACCTCTAATTAACGTAAACTGCCTATACTATCATGTACAAGCAACCATCAGGAAACTCCCATTTCTTCACTATCGTGCGACTGGTACCTTAAATGTCAGGTGTTCTCAGAAGATCTAGATATTGACAGTCTGCCAAGCCTGGAAATTGCAAGGGTTGACCAGCTCCCTGGTGAGATATCGGCACACGATGACGGGCACCCCCAGAAAATGCATAAATTGCATAGAACCACAGGCCATTTTCCCTGTAGAGAGAGATAATTAATCAGCATAAAAAAAACTAAATAGAGTAATCACCTTCGGATGTTACACTGCACCTGTTAAGTAACAACCCTAAAAGAAAAAAAAAAAAAGTACACTCTAAATCAAATTACAGTCCATTTTTTGTGGGGCCAATCCGATCCTTTTTTGTGACTCGAACTTTAGAGATAGTAGTCCCACTGTCACTAGGTGGTTTAACAGGGCGACAGTCAGGAGGGGTCGGGCAGTAGGGTTTGGGGGTAAATTAAGGTGTTGTGGTGAATCATATGGATTACTTGGTCGTATTCTTGTTTATCCTGTGTTTCTGTGTTCAAAATGTTAACCCTTAATATATTGGCAGTGCCGTATTAGTTCCGTAAGGGCTACGATGATGTAACCTTGGGTTGAAAGGAGGGTGGTGGGGTGACCATTTGGTGACCGAATCAGTTGACTCCGGTTGTGTGACCAATCCATGTGCGACCTTGGTGACCTCATAGTGACCTTGGTGACCTCATTGACCTTGGCTGGTCAATTTTACCCTGCAATCTATGCAGTGCCATGGGAGTTTCCGTAGTGGCTACATTGATTTTTTGGAACTGTTGTTTAAGGGGGGGGTGCGGGGTGGTGGGGTGGGTTACATGGTTGGTGGTGACCTTCTGACCTGGGCGGAGGGATGTTAACTTGTGGCTCCCATGTCACGAACTGGGGCTACGGGGCGAAGACAAGCACTCGCTGTGGTCCGGGACCTGCGAAGGTGGCGCGATGTATTTTTTATTTTTTGCATAATCTTTACGAGTACAGGATGCGGGGGTGCTGCTGGCGGCATTAGGGTTTTGGTGAGAAGTGGGGATAGAGCAGTTTACAAAGGAATTATGGAGATATCGCATGCGAGGAGGTTGTTTTAAAACTTAAACCAGTCTTCATTTCGGCCAAGTTTTGGTTCATAATTAAATGCTATTGTTGCCCAGAAATCCTCATCTGGTTAAAATCTTCAGTGGGTACTTCTTTCAGAATGGGCACAGGACATTGCTAGTGTTTGTGCTAGATTACCAATTACGAGTTGCGGACACTGTTTCACACCTACCGAGGTCAGAAGATTTCCATATTCATAAAAATATTAGAACTGTGCACGGCTACTACTATGTTGGAGAATGTCTCGCCAGGGGGGACGCCCTGATATTGTTGGAAGTGATTTTGTGGTCGCGTGAAAAAAAGGGCCAGAGTCTAGAGGCGGCAAATGGTTTGCCATGAATCAAACCCCATGCAAAATTTCATGAAGTTAAATTCCGTGTAGAAGCAGGATGTATTTCACTACGTAATACATGTAATTTTATGCACAATGAAATATTATGTGACAATTAATGGTCGGAACTCACTCTAAATGATACAAAAATTGACTGGTGTTTGGTCTTGTGGATAAATTTGATAAATGACAGATTTTGGCATGGAAAAGGGTTAAACTTGGGAATTAGAGAAGGTGTGCATTATTGACGGGATGCGGGAGGTCGCATTAATAATGCCTCGCAATATGAGGTCTGGCCAATTGCTATGATGGTAGGGGGATGGGGTAGGTCCCTCAAGTACATGCGAAGTGTATTTGGATTTTAGGGTTTGAGCCTGAGTTCGGTCTATATAATGTGGGCATGGTTGATGTAATTATGATATTGGTTATGAGCGGCCTTGCGCTTTGAAGAGCCGTGGTCTATTGGTGATGTCGTAAAACTAAATCTGTCATTTGTCGGCAAATATGTTAAGTAGTATAGCAATAATAAATGTAATTCTCGCTCTCTTTGTATTTCAGGTGGGGTTAGTCCACTGTATTGATTGGCATTTGAGGTGAGACAGAATCGTGGGCAGAAATTGTATTTGACCTATTGGATGCTCATTGGGTGTTAAAGAATAACAAAAATTAGAAAGGTGTGACACACCAATTTCTGGGTCTTCATGGATTTACCTTGAAGTTCAGCTTGTTAAGTAGCACAGGCTGGAGTACCGGCCCACCCACTGGGTACCCAGACCACATCGCCGGGCCGCGGCAAAAGTGGTGGTAGATGCGATCGGGGGGGCACGCTATGTTCACGACAGCAGGTGAATCCTGACCGGGACTATTCAACCCCTGCTGTGTACCCTGCATGGGTACTTCTCATGGGGGGTAAATGAGGGCTGTTTACTGTTTAGGTATTTTATCGGCATTTTGGGTGGTAGCAGTTATTGGGCACGATATGTTATTTATTGTTTTTTATACAAAGTGAGGAATGTCACTGATGGTGTTTGTGGAGGGGGGTTGTGGTCGATGCTAGCGGTCAAATACAGACTGTAGCTAAGGTGGGAAAATGATCAGAAGGGGCTAAACAACAATGAATGTGTATGAGCGCCCTCTATGGGATCCAGTGCGTTGGCCTCTAGGCAGCTGTTGTAGGAGAGTACCTGTGAAGGTACTCCCAGAGATAGCTGCGGAAGTCTGACCACTACGGTGGGGCTTATATGGTAGCTTCAGTGACCTAGGGCAGGCAAGGCTGCGGAGTACAACTATAGGATGGTGGGGTACTGGCTAAGTAAACAGTATCCAGCTGTCCCACCCAGGGTTTGTGTGTACTGTTGCATAACTTAGGGGTTGTTGGAAGGAGCCTGGAGGGTGCAAGTCAATAATGCCTCGGAGAGGGGGACGCATTGGTAGTCGAGCATAAGAGTCACATTAGGAGTAGCTAGGCTCTGGGGTTACAGAAGCGCGTAAGTATGGAATCGGTTGCCTGTGTATAAAGTATACTTCGGAGGTGGGAGTCTCCACCTTTAGAAATGGGAGTCCAGTTGGTTTATGCAAATCAATCTACTGCTGGAAGAAATTCATGATTGTTTTGTATTGTCTGTCTGTAAATGGAGATGAAATTAAACACAGTATTGCTAGTGGGTCCAGCGTAAAATAACATCTGCTTGATAACATCAAAATACCGTCTGAAATGCTTAGTGTAACTAACCTTTTTTTTCTTGGGGGATACTTTGAGCTAAACAAAAAATTAGGAAAAGGATGCGCTGTGTCGGGTATGCGAGGTGGTTACAATCAGAAGGACTTACGTCAAGCACTGAAGAAAAGTAGTAAATACTTAGGTTCTTTAATTCTGCTGTAATACTGCTGTATTGGATAATGGGGTGATGTTTAATATTTTTCTACTAAAGCAAATCTAAGTTCATTATCAAAATGTAACACATCCATAAAGCTTCATATATGGTACTGTAAGCAAACATATATAATCAAGCTTTAGTAAACAAAGAATCACTTTTAATTATGAACACAAATTCAAGAAAGTTTTTTATATTTCTTGTCTTTCAGTGCTGAGTTACGTTTGTCAACCCTCGATACCTTATCTTCTCGATTTTTGATAATTCCCGAAAACTACCATATATCATAAGAAAGGGTATAAGCCGCTAGTAAGTACAGACTGTGTGTTATTTTATAGATGTCTTCAGTCTATTAAATTCACATGTTGAAATCAAAAAAATATTTTTTGTAGGTTCTATTGGCTTGTTTTTGGTTACAATCCTGTTGGGATATCATTGTATGACTCATACAAATAGTGTTCGTGTGTGCCTTTGAATGTTAGGAAATAAAAGGTCTGTAATGAAGGTAGTTGATTTAACCAGGTTTGCCCTGCCTCAAAAATTGTTTTCAAAGACATATTTTTAAAAAAAAAAAAAAAAAAAAAAAAAAAAAAAAAAAAAAAAAAAAAAAAAAAAGAAGAGAATTAAAGGGAAAAGGCCATGTGTATATACTGGATATTTTAACAACAGTTTGAAGGTTTAATTTTGTTTAAAAAAAAAAAAAAAAAAAAAAAAAAAAAAAAAAACCAAAGTTATAAATTTGACAAGTATTTCACCAAATACTTATTAGCAACCAGTGAACATCCCTGCCTAAATCGAGTTTGTCTAGGAGCACTTCTTGTTTTTGAAATTTCCATGAAAGAAGCAAGAATGGGAACCCAGCTATTTGAAGTCCTCTTTATTATACACACCAGAATAAAACACAAAATTACAACATGGACACCGTTTGATAACTGATTATGATTAGTTTATTTCTCTAACTACATCCTGTGGTCATTTTAATGAATTTCCATTGCGGGCAAAATATTATTTTTAATAAAAATCGAGTTTTAACCCGGCTTTCTATGGAGAATGGGCATTTAGAGGGCATTATAACATACAATCTGACCTTTTGTAGGCCTGTATGGCAATATTCCTGCAATGGATATTTTGGATTTTTGCAAGATAATAGCTCCTTGCATGTCCCTACTTATATCAGTTGCCAAATGGGTCTCCAGTTGCTTAAAATGTCTAAAAAAAAAATACAAGAGACAATTTGCATGTGTCAAACAGCTTGTGAAGGATTAGTTGTCATATGAATATCAATAAAAACACCCCAAAGAAAATGACAAAAGTCCAATCGGAAGCTCGGGTTTCCAAGCAATGAACACAGCTGCAATGGTGGTTGCACTGTTAAAAATTGTGTCCCAGCGTGTATCTAAATTACAGAATCGGGTTATCAGAGTCTGTGAGGGATACTCTCAGCTAATACGCACATAAACCAAGTACTGCAAAGTTGCCGATTAATCATGCTGAATGAGGCTTGACTCTGACACAAATGCCATCCTGAATTAATTGCTTCAAAATTAAAATATAAAAACCACAAAGCATGGGATTGCCTCACAATCCGTTAAGTTCCTGCCTATTAAACCAAGAATGGATGATGGGTCAATGGTCGTACATTGGATGTCATTACCTTAGGCAAATGTGCACCACAAATTTATTGATTAAATTAATATTGCATCTCCATTAGAATTTGTAAGATTCAAATAGCAAGCTTTTAAGAACTGATGGGGAGAGATCTCAGATAAAACAAACCACGGAAAGTCATATTAATGAGGTTGATGAATATTCGTATGCTAAGAATCTTTCATGCAATAGTCAGGCTCAACATTTAAAAAAGGCTCTAAAATGAGAGATAGTTACCTGCGAGAGAACGTTTTTTTTTTTACAACGAAGTAGGATAATCGAGCGCGGGACCCCTGGGAGTTTACGAATCCAGAGGTCGTAAAATTCGCTTGGATTGCAAAAAATAGATATTACGCAATAAAGATGAACGTCTCAACTTTTGGTGTACATATCGAAATTTTAACTATTTTATTTTTACTTAGCATTTATGATAGTTCAACATAAGCCTTATTTCACATTTGTTGGAAGCTATATGAGAATTTAAAATATTTTGGTTAAGAACGTTTTAATTCATTTTTCCCATTGACACCATGTAAAAATATGAATTTTCAATTGACAATTTTCTCAAAACGTAATTCTCTGTTTATCCGAAGGTCTAAATGCGTACATGTTCTCTGGAAGGCACATATTTAATTCTAATTATTTCACATTTTTGGAGAAAGAAGAAGAGAGGGGGGAGGGGAAGGGGTAGAAGAGAGAGAGGAGGAAAGTTTTTCCCCTCTTTTCATATACTTGTGAGGTTCTAAGTAAGAAAATCATAAGTGTTTATTTCAAAATATTTACATCTAAGTCTTCTATTGGCCAAAATTTGATGACGTCACAAAATTTACTCCACATGGATGTAAAATATATGGATTTTTCAAAAATTATTTATATTTTTCTTCTTTTTCGGTTTTTTTGTTTTTTTGTTCTTTTTAGAACCTTAATATGATATAAGTTTCCCATATCTGCGAAGAAAAATAAATCTGCATTGATGTCTGTACAAAATTGCAACTTCAAGCTTATTTTCTTGCATTGTAACATTTTAACAGTTTGAGCTCCACAAGCTTTTGCGTCATCTTCCACTAGTTTCCGGAAATTTGTGACCACAAAAAGTTTTGGACATCGATTAGAAGTCGTCAGTGGGGTGTGGGCGTTTAAGGTAATATGTATTTACGATGTCACATTAGAGCTGGGAGTTACCGTTGAATTTCCTATCCGTTTACAAGGTCTGTACTTCCGTTCGTTAAACTTTAAAACCGGTCATAACAAGTTCACGACTGCCGAATGTGCGCTTCCCCCCACGCCAATGCAATTCTTGCAAAAAAGCAAACCAAAAATCGTTCGTAATCGGGTTACCCGGCTTTGCATTCGATCATAAATACATCTGAACCATAAAATGTTTGTTTGTACTTACCTATGTTATGTTTAAAATCCAAAATAAAGCAGTTGAATATCCCAAAGATCTCAAACGACGAATCAATGTGGACTTCCATTAGCGCTGTCATTTTAACCTTTTTGTTGATCCCTCTGTACATTGAGCACCAGAAACAGTAATTGGGGGTTGGGGCCTGTTATGCTGGATATGCCGAAGTCGCTCCACTCATGTACAAGAATTGGGTAACGGAGGATGTCCTTCCCTGTTTCCGTAAAAGTCGGAACCATGTCTAAAAGAAACATTGGACCTGTTTAACTTACTTTTCACTGACTGCGGGTATCTTTTGGTGACCTTTGACTTCAGCAATTAAAATAATACTGAAAAAAAGTTAGTAGGGTTTGCTGACTTGTAAACGTGTAGTGAATTTTCTAAACGTGTAGTGCGCCTTCCTTCGGGTAAACCGTTTAAACACGGATACCGTCACCCAAGCACTAAGTCCCCCATGTTGACATTTAGGACGCCCTCTGTTGTGTTATTACAGGCAAAGTATCACAATATCTACAGACACACTACAATATAAACAATCAAATTGCATTTGCGAACATACATTCCCTAAGTTAGAAATATCCAATTAAGTGGAAAATAAATTTAATTGCAAAAATAAAAAGTCTGCATTTTTAAACAGTTTTTTTCCATTTTGTGGGTTATTAATTCTCACTTATAAGTAGCTTCTGAGTGCGTTAATGTACCTAAAATGCAGGTGTCCATATATATATTGGCCTGAAGTTTCCGCATTGCAAGATTTGTTCAACTTCTAGTTTGAAAGAAATTTAAAACTTTTGTTTAATCTACTTTTTTTATATAATATTAAAAAAAAAAAAAAAAAAAAAAAAAGTAAAATTTTCAATTTTGACCATATTTTCATATGTGAGACTTGCAAGAGGCAGCACCTTGTATATATACCAATGGACAAAGAATTCAATAAAACAAATTAAATACAACGTTTTGTGATACTATGGCATTTGGATTTGTTGATAGCCTTCTGTTTTTGTTTGTTTGTTTTTGTTTGTTTAGTGTTTTTGTTTTTAATATCCGTCCTGAGACCTGTAAGCACATCAGGTCAGGGTGTCTTTTTCTTTACCCATGTTTTTTCAGTGTAAATGAGCCAATAGGAATTTTGATAACTACAATTGGATCATTATTGTAGCATACACCTTGATTTCAAATAGAAGCAATCGTTTTGGCCCTCTGATTTTATCTATACATGTAAGGTCTTCGAGATACATGGTAGTATCTCTACTGGGTTCCGGAGGGGGGGGGAGAAATATTGTTTTTTGTTCTGTTATCAATATTCAAGAACTCACATAAGCAAAGCGCTTTAAATTAAAATCTGCAAGTTACCACCCATTTGTTAAATCATCCATAAATTCCCAGCAAGCAAAACACATTTGCCATAATAGGATAATAATATACTATGAAGATAGGTCCCGCACGAAATGCAATATCAATTGATGTGGTTTTGTGTCAAGTCTACAAACAGGGGCGAGAAAGCATTCAATATTTGGGTTGTGATGATAGGCTAGGATTATATATGATATAACCTGGAAAATGACCATGAATTTTTTTCATCACCACAATGCATTTTCTAGAGGTCCCCAGAAGGACATACTAAAGTCCAAAAAATCCAAGTGGTGAACTACGCCTAATTTGCATAAATCCAAATGGGCCGCCATATCCTATGTTTTTACATTAATTTTGTTTGTATCGTAGAATCTAAATACCTGTTTGAAGAAGCCGATAAAACAAATAAGTTTTATATTACATAATATATTATTGCTTCATACTTTATATAGAAATACTAACCCGTATGGCGGAAGGTAACTATTGGCATACTTCCAAATGGCCGCCATTTTTCAGATTTCATGATTTTTTGCTTGTTTTCTTCTCCTATATTGCTCTGCCGTCCAACATAAAATTGCTAAATTTTACATTTAATAAGTGTATTAATACTTCACATTTTCTTTTCTTACTTGTATAAAACCAAAAGGGCGGTGCGGAAAGTACGAGGCAGGGGCGTATTATATTTTAGCTAGCCTGCCCCGGGGAAAATTTTTGGTGACTCGTCAGAGCCCATAGATATTGCGTGTAAAACACCGATAAAATTCCAGAAGGTTCGATAGGTTCAGCCTCGGTTGAGGGATGTTCTCGTAGAGAACAAAATTTCTGCACTCTGATGAAAAATATCCGTAGAACCCATTCGTTTTTCGGAGATATTTGAGATTATGGTTTCATGTTTACAATTACACACAGTTCCTCTATGTGCGACTGAGAACGATAGTTTCCACGCAGTCCAATTTATTTAATCTCTTCGCGTCTGTGACAGACTACGCCGTGGGTACGACTTTCCGCACTGCCGTAAAAACCAAAATGACTGGTCATTCTACATACAGTTTGTTAGTCGATTCACATCGTGTCACCTTCTTCTAAAGGTAATTGGCTTGAATATGATGTGAAGTGGATGGAAATTTAAAATTGAAAGGGTTTTTTTTTAATATTACACACAATTTTATACTTCCTGTCCAAAACTTTTCCTCTGGGACACGATGGTTTGATTTACATTATGCTTAATTTGATCAACGTTGGGAACCAAAATTTTGTGAACAGTGCCACACACTTTTGATGGACTTAATTCAAGTCCGTCCCTATTATTATACTTCTACTTTATATCTCTGGGCTTAGGTAAGCCGTGGCCTTAATTTGCATAGATTCTTATGGCTGAAAAGTAGGTATTGCACATTAATCTTTTAAAAATATAACGTTATCTGGAGAATGACTATTCTGACAACTATTCTAACACCTCCAACTGCTGTTTGATAGTAAGGTTGTACCTACTTTCTAGTCATTGAGGCGGTACTCTCTTCCCGACCCTGTCCAAACAGTCACTGGCCACGTGCCCTATCGTTATTAGTGACATCAGATCACAATCTCCATAACTTTAGGAAGCCAACTGGACCAAGTGCAAGTTCAAACACTCATTAAGATGTCATCCAAGCTGGGCCAGACCCCTACTCTTCACTCTTCTAACATCAACAACCGCATCTATTCTGACTTCTGCTCTAGGCTTGCTTCATTGCTTCACAAGCAGCTAACATTCCATTCACGAGGCAGAATCCCACTACAAACAAACCACTGTTGAGACAAGGAATTTGACAAGTTGTATAAATTGAACGTGTATACCACGCCGATACTGAGAGAACTAGAAAAAGGAACTAGCTACGGTGTTTTGCTTTGCCAAAGAACTGTACCAGATTGGAGGGGGAGAGATCCAATATCACTTTACCCACTCAAACTACAAGGCCTGGAACACCGTCACCAAGCTCACCGGTCCGATAGCTGTCCAGTTAAGCCGTGTCCTGTCTCTTCTGCATGTGCACTCTCGCCACAGTACTTGTCAACAATGGAAAGTGGCAAAACCACTGGTCCCTGTGATCAATGGTCAAGCCTTGGGACTTGTAATCTCAGGGTTTCATAAGTTTGGAACCCCGCCTGGGACCTTGCTCCCTTTATGAAGGCCCTAAAGTAAATCAACCATTGACTTTCCAGACATAAAATTTTACATTAATTGGTCTACCAGCTTGGCACATTTACCTTGTCTATATGCAGAGTTTCCCAAGTGAAGCAAAGTTCCTCATAATGGGAAAGCGCCTGGCATGACCACATCCTAGCAGAATTGAAGAATATGGACCTGAAGCTGTGCGATGGGTCCAATTCTTTCTCTCTACTTGTATGGGATCATCACATTCCCCTCCTTAGATGGAAGACTTCATAGGTCATTGCAAGCCTGAAGCCCAAGAAACCAGTAAACGAGCCCAGAGTTATAATCCCCTCTCGCTGCTATCTCACAGTATAAGCTAATACCTCACCCCAAATTGCTTTCTGAAGAGATAATCACACAACTGACGATAGCAAGACAGTCACTGTGATTGAAACAGCCTTCAGGAAGAAGCAAATTTGGGGCAAGCCTTTATAGATCTATCTGCTGCATATAAAGTCTGGCATCAGTCCTCTATCTAAGCTACTCAAGTCTTCCCGAGTCAACGCTTGTTCCAAGTTCATTCTTGGCTCATCCGCATCTTTTTCCTGGGGTGTGGGGACATGAAATGGGCAATGCTTAGAAATCCCAAACACTTCGGAATGGTGTCCCCACAAGGTTCTGTCCGGCACCCAATCTCTTCAACACTTATGTCTCAGAATGCCGAGGAGTTCTTCGCATACTACCTCCGCAGACGATATGGTACTTGAAAAGCTTGCGATTCCTTTGAGGCCTTACGAAGCCTTGTTGCATAAAGACCATATCGCTCATCACTGTAAGTCAATTCTTCCACCATGGCACTAGAAACTCCTGGCAAACCCAGAAAAGGAAAAAAAAACCTGTCGCTCTGTTTTTCCACTTTTGAACCACTAGCGCGTTAAAGAGAAGATTAACATCACTTAGATGGAGATCAAACTTGCCACCCAATCCAACAACACCAAAGTACCATGGCGGCAGAAATGAACCGCTTCTTTTGACACTTCCACACACGCATCAACTGTGCCTTGCATAATCAACTGCTTGAGACATTGCAACCATTACTTGAGTCACCCGTGTACAGTCCACACAAGATTGATGTCAATTCTGAATGATTGTAATGAGTAATGTATTACGTTTGCCTTTTGGCAATGCATGTAGAATATCTTCCAAATCTCTCTTTGGTTTAACTCTGCAAACCTTATGAGGAACCCTCAGACGATCCCAAGATTATCTTAATCGAGAAACCTGAATGCTGGATAAAGCTGGTGTTATCGCCGAGAATCCTGATTTTTCGATTGAAAAAAGTTGGATTATTCTCTTGGCGTGAATCCTGTGTTTTTTTTTAAACCTATTATTTTTCAATGGAAAACTAAACTTAGTCGAGAATAAGACAGTTTTTGCAAATCGAAATTCCAAGTTTTTAATTGAAAAACGGTTATCTATTTGATAACGTTAATTTTAAAACGATAATCCCCGTGTTAATGAGAATCAATTTTTTGATCGAAAAAACCAGATTGTCTATAACATAAAATAATTTTTTTCCAATTTTTAAACATTTTTGCATTGACATGTCTTGATAGTTGATGTTGGAGAACAACTTTTGCTTTGGTATGTGACATCCCAAATGGGCCAGGATCACTTTCACATGTCCATTTATTACAAATTTATCATAACGAGAGTAAAGTAGATTCATTATAGATTAGCATTTGCATGTCCGATGTATGGGGGTGTGTTGTGGGTGTGGGGGTGTTTGTGGGATTGTATGTGGGGGTTGTTGGGGTGGGGATTGTAATACGGAGTGGTGGATGCTGTAAGAATTAAATAACCAGTGTTAGTCATAGTGAACGCAAATCTAATGTTTTAGGTCAATGTGCAATAATCGATTTGATTCAAAGTTTGACATTTTGGTTCAAATTGGTAAAATTCGGCCATTTTGATTTAATGCAATTAGGTATAATTCCTAAACCGAGGCCTGTATGGTGCTCTTTCAGACCAAATATAATAATCCTAAATGAATAATATTTAGTAGGCCTTTTAAGAGGTGCCAAAAATAATAAGCAATATAACACAATCAGGCAAAGTCCTTAGAATTCAGCGTCCATTTTGGATTTATGCAAAATTAACACTTCTGCCAAGCATGCAGGGTGTCTGTATCAAGACAGTCAATATAATAATTCATAAATATACCAAATATAGCTTTTTAGGTGCCAAACTATTATTTTAGATAAGTAATACCACAAAATCTTGCAAAATCTTAGATTGGCGGCCATTTTGGATTTATGCTATTAGTCATATTTGCCACCATTGGATTTTTCCTGGATTCTTTTGGTATGGCATTCTGGGGACTATATAGAACTGCATTGTGGGAAAGAATTCTATTGCAATTTTGTTCCAGCGTCTCACCTATCTTTAAGTTACTTTTTCTCAGCCTATGACCTTTCATTAGTGACGGATTGATTTTTCAGAGAGTAATAGAAAATTTCCAGTGACTGTGTGTGAATCTATTCATGCACTGACTGCAAATCAATATTTTTCACTAATGATGTCCCACTGTAGAGTATTCTTTTTTGTGGCCCTGTTTATTGGAATGGAATGCCCCGTACAGAATTGGACTGGTTATCATCTCGTTTCCCGGGACCTTTAATAATGTTAAAAATTGGGTAATATGCACGATCTTAAGGTTTTATAAAGATTTGAAACTTTTTCTAAAATTTTGGTTTTGAAAACTTTCTTCAACAATAGTCAAAAAAGGTATCTTAAATATGTTCAAAATTTTCTATTCTTAACTAGTGGGGTGGAAAGAAAACGAGTCAAAACGTTTTGCATAACGTTTTATATTGTAATTATGAGCCCGACCCCAAAGCAGTAGTTTTATTTAGAAATGTTAAAGCCCATAAATTAATAACGCTTTTTGTTTTCTGAATTTACCATTAAAGTGTCAATTTAAATCATTGGACTCATTATACCGCGTTGTCAGAACATTGAAATTAGTTCCAAATTTTGTTATACCATGGTTTTGAAGAACCATAAATAAAAACAATAGATCGTGTGTTTAAGAAATACTTCTTATCAACGGGTTTTTTCTTAGTTCAGAAGTTTCGTTATCCTGATCAATGTAGGCCCGGAAATAGGAAAAGGGGGACCGCTGTGATGGAGATATATTTTTTGACAATAGAAACTATGCTTGGCTTATTGTTTGTTAATATGCATAGAAGTCATAATGACACTCAATTTGTAATCCTATAAATATCTTTGTGCTAGACTCTAAATCAAGGTACAGGCTACAAAGCTGGATTAGGATTGCTGTCCACAATAATGTCAGCGATTAAAGTGGCGTGAAGTTCTATTCATTAGAGTCATGTGCCAACCTGAATATTGAAAGTGATTACAGCAAAACGCGGAAGAAGGATAATATTGCAAGAACAGTTCAATGTGTCCAATTTGATGTGGGTTTTATCTCCCCTATGCTGGGTCCTAAACTATTGTACACAAATCCATAGAACCGTTCCCGCATTATGGCGAGGCTGGGAATGCAGTGATCCAATAACAGGGTAATTAAAAAATACAGAGATTTTCGCATATAAACTCATTCTGCCACATATTGTTTTGTTACTGAGTCCTTAATTTGAAGATGTTGGCCAATATTGCTTCCTCTAATATTTTTTAACTATATTAATAAGCATACTTGTAATCATTTGAGTTATATCATCAATATTATTGAAAGGTATATTAAAGTATACGGTTGTGTGTTTGACCATAGAAACTCGCATCTTTCATATTTGGTTTAAACTAACATGCTTACTTCACGATGATACCAGCCCATGACCTCTTGCTGAGACCTTTAGAACAACCAAATAAGCAACTATTCGTTATTTATTCAATTATACTCCTCTAAAAATGAAAATGGAAACTGTATACCATATGCCAATGAATGTATGATGTATATGACTTGACATTCAGAAATTCCTTTCTGGTATTTATTGTTTTGTTAACATCTTCTCATAGGGCAGCCTTCTAAGAAAGATCTTTAGGAATGCTGTCCTATTGGCTTCCGTCGTTGAATTTGGCGCATGGTTTAATGGTACATTCCCATCATAACTTTTGTATGCATCTCCAGTAGGAATACCTACCATGCACAGTCATTAGTATATAAAAAAAGCAACATGACCTTACACCCTCTCAGCTCGCATAATGACAGAAGCTGCCATTGGATATTGGCACCACTCTGACAAACTTTGCAGATCTCGGGATCACTCGAATAGTAGCAACCTATATTTTTTATTGGCAGCATTAACTCAATCTTATAAATGACTTAAGGAGTGTGGGTATCCATCAGAATATGTCGTCATCTATCAATAACATCAGTTTTAACCGTAAGTTTTATAGAGCACAGTTATGTTTATCTATATGAAGATGCTGCCAAACAACT
Organism: Ophioderma brevispina; assembly: GCA_023653785.1. Taxonomy (NCBI): domain Eukaryota; kingdom Metazoa; phylum Echinodermata; class Ophiuroidea; order Amphilepidida; family Ophiodermatidae; genus Ophioderma; species Ophioderma brevispina. The sequence goes on along the minus strand of JAMKCH010020644.1, from coordinate 13,849 downwards.
GATTGTAACAGCTTAAGATCTGGCCCAAATCGCATCGCTGACTATAACGGCTTGATCCAATTGTATTGGATTTTTTTTCAACACCTTTGACCGAGCCTGGCAAATCACAAACTAACACCGTAAGTGTTACGGCGTCTGAGAACCTCAGGTGTCTTTGGATTGGAAAAATGCCCCCCAGTTGTTGTACTAGATCAGCCGCCGATTGGGTAACCCTTAACATCGTGGTACCCTCAATTAAAAAGGAAACTCATGCTTGGACCTTCTATTTTTTTTTCTAAATTTATCAAAATTGTACTTGTTTTGCATTTTTGTTATTACATCCATACTCCATCTGCGAACTGCTTCATTGTACATACAATCTCGAACATCAGTGACAGCCCCAAACTACAAGAAGCCCCTGACCAGCTCTAACCAATATAATGCCGGTCCATAATTGGTAGATGCGTGTTCAACGTTGACAAATGCCACCTACTGAGTTTTATAGCGCATAGTGTCGATCTTGGGGACACTCCCTATGGTAGAGTGAAGGGGATGTGCCTCTGCACATGTGAAAAAGTTGGGCCTTTACAGAAAAGGTGGTCAATTCAGTACACAAACTGAACAAAACACGGGGCCATCAGGGGCGCCCCGCGAGCCCCCTCTATTTTATTATTATTAAATAATGCATTTTTACGCATAAGGGTAGAATCCTAAGAATGACGGTAAACAAGGATTCGGCGGCCGTGTAGATCTGGCTTTGTGGGCGCCCAGCGTCCGCATATAGAGCGCCGAGCGCATGTGATATATAAAATGCATTTCTTATGAATAGGGACGCCCTGTAATCTCACGAATGACGGTATAGGGCGTTGGGCGCCATGTAGATGGCTAGCTTGGGGACACTCCCTAGTGAAGTTGTAGGGCCTTGGGCGCCGTGTTAGATCTACTTGTGGGCACCCAAGGGTCGCAGTTGTTCTCCGCCCCTCTCCCTTGTCTTCAGAATTTAGAACCCACTGGAAGAAAATTATGTGTCTACCCGGCGAGCACAGCGAGACCGAAAATTGGGCACCCCGATATTAAATCCTGGGATCCTCCCCCGGATCCGCCCCTCGGGTCATTTGGTATGAAGCTTAAAAGGGAACCATTGATATACAACTGTATCTTACGGTCCCTTGGGAGAAAATTGTCAGTGGTGTCAGACATTGAAACTGCAAAAAAGTTTCAAACTGCAAAAGCAACCTTGTCACCCGGTAATTTGAATCAAAGCGAAAGCCTGTGACCTACTTATACTATAGTATTGTAAGAATTTACAGGTATAGTCATGTTATGTTGCCATGGGAGCAGAAGTGATACTTGATTTGATCTGGAATTTGAAGTAAAAAGCCCATTAATGACACTTACTAAAAGGTGGGTCGTTTGGGTACAATGACTTTTGAAATTAAAAAGGGGTCAGGGTAGCTGGAAATAGGAAATGGGGGACCGCTGAATAGCAGGAAGTAAGAAAAAAGGGATTCAGTGGGGTAACAAGTAGCACAATAACTTTAAGGGGGTGGCATTTGGTACAAGCTGGTTTGAAAAAGGGGGCCTATCCCGTGGCATATCCTGATCCTGATCAGATGTGGAAGTGCCCCCATCATAAACTGCTGATTACCATTATGAGGCAACAGCAGTCTTATGTTAAAGCCTATGCTATGAAATTCAACATGGGATTATGGAAATAGGTGTCTTAAAGCAATAATGGCACATTTTTTGAAGAGCGCCCCAATTCTAAAAATTTTCTATTTTGGCACAGTTAGTTGGTGATTGTCTAGGAACTATACCTGTGAACGAGAAGCTAAAAAATGCGTTTATGGGTTGGTTTACAATCAGGGTACCTTCGGCTGTCCTCATTTGGGGTGAAAAATGAAGTTCATGATTATATTCAATATTGATCTTTTAGCATGTAGCAAGTCAAGAAGTATCATTCCAAAATTTGGAGGCGTCGCATCTTCGTGAATAAACCATTTTTATGATTGAATCAAAATGTTATCTTTTTTTCGGAGAGGACAGATTTTGACGGAAACATCATTCATTTTTAATTTGGGGTGAAAAAAACACAGTGCCTTTTTATTTCCAGTATATGTTTTTGTAGTGTAGATAATTCCAAACTGTATGTTTCCAAATTTGGAGGTTGTGAGGTGTTCAGGAACAATTTTTATGGTTTTATGAAACTTTCATGTTTTCGGAAAGGACAGATTTGACGGAACACTGACTTCGAACATTGTGATCATTGATACAGGAAAACTTATTGGGTAGCCATCATGTGTTTACTACAAATTGTAGAACATAAACTAAGTTTTGACAGCACATATCCACCAAATCAATTTGTCAATTTAGTTTAAGCTTTATTAGCTTAAATTCGAAGGACATTTTTTGACGGAATTTACCGCTAAATTTCAATTTGGCGCACTTGTTACCAAATGGTCAATTTCTTTAAGAATTCTGGATATTAATTACCTTGCTTCAAATGTTATTCCTGAATGTGAATGTTGTCCTAAATGTTCTGACATTGCTGAATCTACTCACATATTAGCCTACATCAAATGAGACAGCTGATTTTTACGCAGTTTTTCCATACAATGTATCATATTTTTTCGTTAGTCATGCAATCATTCCCATGGTTTTGGCAGCTGTAGGTAGTGTTTTTGGTTGTCTTAAGTTGGCAGAGTACAATTTTATTAAAAATTAACAGACCTTGTTTTTATGAGTCACATTGTAGTGTTCATGCCGAGTAACCTGATGGTCAAACAAACCCTTACATAAAATATGCGATTTTACGTAATTAGAATTGGATCCCATATTGGACTTAACGGCATACTATGTAATGCTATGTTTATGTCCGTCCATGATTGAAATAGTGCCACCTCGAGAAAAATAACCGCGTAAACGTGACTTGCCTGAACCAATAAAACAACTACTGTATGCGCGTAGACAGTACATGGTCGCTATTTCCCGGCTATTTCACATGGGAAGGCCGTTTCCAGCAGCCGTTTACAAAATTCCCTGTTCGTTGTGAGACACGACATATTCGAGTTTAACCATTCACACGGTTAAAGTTTTTCTAGCCGTTACCAATGCAACGGTATAAAATCTCTTTTTTTGAAATTTTGGGGTGCTCTTCAAAAAAATGTGCTAATATTGCTTTACAGCAGCTTAAAACCATCAGAAGCCACCCAGCTCGAACGAGAATTATACCAACAATGTGGAAGAGTTAAAAAAAAAATGTAAATGGCGGCCATTTGGATCTATGTAAATTAGTATCTTTTCGCTGAAAAAATACTTTGAATCTTACTATAATTGGGGACTTATAGAACCTAGCGGGAGGGACCCCGCGCTTTCGCGCGGGCTCCCGCTAGTTGAGTGAACGTGAGCATCACTGAAACTGAAGCTATCACTGCCGCAGTGAAACCTATGGCAAGACCACCATACCAAACCCGTCACCCTGAACTTGAGGACTCCCCCGAGTCGCAAATTTTGTAGTTTTAAAAACATTTTAATAACTCAATTCCCGTACCTATCAAATCCTATAGCCCATGTATTGTAGTTACCGATTTCTAAGGAATCGTCCAAATTTAATGAATATTTTAATCCCGTATAACTTTCCCTATATTTTATTTTGTCTCATAATTAAATAATAACACTCCAATATTTAATTAATCCCGTATAATGTTTTCCGTGTACTTTTTTTTTTTTTTCCCCTCAAACGTACTCCCCGTGGGGTAACACCCGTAGTAATTTTCTAATACAATACGCCAATCAAAGTCTAATACCATGCGTGTTCCTTGGCCCGTTTCTTTCTTCTTTTCCTCCCCCACACCGGTTGCACTATAAAAGGAGCCTGTATTTTTGCGTACCGCTATCATGTAAGCAGTCCATTACGCGTATCGCCGTTGCCAACTCGTAACCACTAACTGTCGCAACGCACCACGCATACGCGCTGCTTAGTAACGCGTATAACCAAATGGTATTTTTACCGTAGCACTGAACCATATTTTTGCTAATTTTTCAGCCATTTTTGAACGATTTCGTCCAACATAGCCGAGAATCCGTCCTGTATCCTCACGCCCCTTTCATGCGAATTTGGCGCAATATGGATCGAAACTGACAGAGCCTTTTGCGTGCACAAACAAAACATACATACATCAACCTTAGCCAAATTATAGTATGATGCGGTGTGGTTAAAAAAATTTCAATTGTGTGGCGTTTCACCCAAATTGAATTATTTTACCAAACCTCAAAGTATTGTATAGTTTGTATGTTATGTGGAGTGTCTGCCTCAACGCATAAACACAGAGGTGCATCCTAATGTAAGTAATTGGACATCATAAGTTACATCATCTTTACCTCAAGTATAAATCACGCCTTCCAAAGTTCCAATCTATGTCCAACCCTTTCATATATTCACAGATTCCAGAAAACTAGTGAACGTAATACAAGCTTGTGAAGCTAAAAACTTTTAAAAAGTACAATTCGAGAAAATGAGTTTGAAGTTGCAGTTTATTTACAGGCCAACATGCAGATTATTTTTTTCTTTCGCAGATCACTGGTAAATTATACATCATTTTAATAGTGTTCAAATGCCCTTTCTCTTAAAGAATTAATGCAATGCTCATAAAACAAAACAAATTTTTTTGTGCATATTTATTACACGTGAGTCCAACTTTGATGACGTCATCAAATTTTGGCAATAGAACACTTAGGTGTACTACTTTTGAAATCAAACATAGATTTCCTTACTCCAGAACATCCAATGTATATGAGAAGTGTTAGAAATGTAATAAATTCAAATAAATATGGCTACCAGGGAAAAAAGTATGTATTTTAGACGTCGGATAAACAGAGCACTTACGTTTTGAGAAAATTGCAATTGAAACTCTATTTTGTGCATGTGGTCAATTGGAATATTAAATTAAAAGTTCTCTAACACAAAATGTAAATATCATATGCTTCCATAAAAGAATAGGAAGCATGTGAAAGACTCTATTCAAATATGAAAGAAAATAAAATAGAAAATTTCAGATTTTCTCCCCAACATTGATGACGTCATCTTTATTGCGAAATTCTATTTTTTGCAAAGCCCGGCGGAATGTACGGACCTATGGATTTGTAATCCTGAGGTTTTAAAGAACCAGTTAATGTTAGTCTGCAAAAAGTTCTGTCGAGGTAACCACCCTACTTTTCTAAAGTGCTTGGAGCCCTGACTACCAACCTGTAATAATATGAATTGTAAAATATTCTATTTAAGGCATTAAGAAATTAAGCATTTCAAGAATTGCATCATAGAGCATGCGGCATATTCGGGATCCTGCCACCCGGGGTGTGGATTCTGGGGACAATCCAAACCACAACGGCAGGCGGGCAGAGCCCCGGTGAGGGTCAAGGGGCCAAGCCCCTGGAAAAATAGCGGTTTTTGGCAATTTGAGCCTATCTTTTCTTTCTTTTTTTTTCTCTTTTTTTAGAACCCCGGGGTGCGCGACGCCCCTCCACGCATGTAGAGCATAATGAAATATTATGTCTCAAGTTATAATTGATGCAACTTTATTGCTAATGATTTTACATCTGTTCTCTGTCTTCATTGGGTAAAAGTGACATAGCAGGATCAGAATCTTTTAATGTAGTAATTTTTTCCAATTTAAAGTTTTCAGAGTTTTACAGTTTTTTTTAATTCACAGTTTTTTTAACACGCATACACATTAAATCCTATGGGTTAAAAATATTTTTGTGGGATTTAAATTGTGCTTGTGAAGTAAATGACAACTTCAAAAGTGTGAAAATAAACACCTTACAAAATGGTTGATCCTACAGCAGAAATGCCAAGTGCATAATAGATCACCTGTTCAATTTGGGGAATCCTGGAAGTCACTAACAGGTGCGCTGATTGTAGTCATACAATGTGGCTCTCTTTGCCCCAAATCATGGCGTGCCTATTGCATAGGGTTATTTGTGAAAGCCACAATTATCCGTGTAACTCTTATATTTTTGCAAGTGGACATGTCTCAAATGCCCTTAACCACTTACTGTGCTCAGTGATCGAGATCTCGATTCAAAAAACAGTGGCAGGTATGTATTAAATGGCTGCCTTTGTGTACCTAGAGTGTTAAGGTCATTGTTTTCTTCATGGCTTCGCAAAAGGGAATGTGGCTTCACAAATGTTCGATTGTTTTTACAGAGTTCACAAATGTTGATTGTTTTTCCAGTAGTTCAATGAGTTTATCACAAATATATATTAAAATAGTTTAGATAACTGGGTACAAGACTTTAGTCACCTTTGTATTAAATTACTTTTGAGGTCCAAAAGCATTTCCAAAATATTCAATATATAGGCTTAATGTGAGATATTTGTTTTTATTACAATAAAATAAATTCATTGGAATACTCATCTGAGCTTACACATGCAGTATATTCAAGTGCACCAAATTCCGCTTCGTCATGTAATAGAACTAAAAATTTTTAATGTTATAAATTAAAAAAAAACGCGTGTTTTTTTGTTTTTTAACTTTCATTTTATTTTTGAAAAATCTAGGGCAAGAAACTGGTGTTCTCATTGATAAAAAAATGCCTACAAGAATATTGTTCTGCTGAGTGTTTTGAGGACAAATTCCATGTAAAATTATTGAAACTGTAAAGGGTAGATAGTAAGTGCCTTTTCCATGTAGTTGAATTTCAAACTACACTAACGATTGTCCAAAAAACTACAGCCAATTATTTGCAGAATTTTCCCTAACTACTACAATAATTTTCCAGTTATAAACTCTTTGTCAAAGTACCTTTTACAAATAAGCATACGTGATGCAGCGTACTTTTGATTGTGCGCCATACTTTCAAGCATGATGCGCGTAAATGGATTGGTGCATCGCCTGCTAAGCCCTGGCCCCTCTGGATGTTGCGCACAGACGTCTTGGTAAAGGTATTATGAAAAAGAGTATAGCTGTAATTTTTTAAGAGGCATGCTTTTCTCTAACCCAAACAAACTTGACAACACCCCTACCAGTGCAAAAAATGTACATTACTATTGTGTACAACACATTGGAATGAATTGATTATAATCACAAAGAAAAAAAAAATGAAGATACCATAAAGAGCACTAAAAACACTCAATGTGACAACTTGTAAGTTGTAGTAATTTAAGACCACTATATATATATATATATCCATTAATGTAATAAAACTGCTAGTGTAACAAGAATAGCTGTTAAGCCTACTAAGAGAATTAATATGTTGCAAGTCATATGAACATGACAGCTATATTGAATTATTACTATCTTCTGTACTTGTATCATGTGGGTCCAAAGATATACTGCCATTGATTTTTCTGGAAATTGCCATGCTTTTGAATTGGGCCCAAAGCCAACTACAAAACCCATTTTGACACAGGGTGGATGGGTAGATTCTAATATTATATGATTGTATTTCTGCTTTATGTAATTCTTAATAATTGATAATCGTCATCATTGAGAATAGTAATTAAAAGACTTTTTTAAAGGTTACATTATGTGCAAGATTAGAACAAGCTGATAATAGAGTAATTGCTTAGTTTTATCTCCTTTTTACCTTACAGCCAGAACTCCTAAACATAACTCTCTAGCAATATCATCTCTGAAATGAAAAAGCAGCTGCCCTGATATTTTGATATCTTACCAAACATGTATCTTTCAGATTCCCAGCATGTTTGTTACTGTATTTTGTTAATGTCTGTCTCTTTTAAACGACATTAATCAGTCAAGTCATTCTATTTTCCTTCTGTCTGGCTGTTTAAAGGGGCATTTGTGGCCACAATGTCACCCCCCCCCCCGACTTACCTAAAAAAAGCTTTGTATATAATTCTGAACCGTTAGCCTTTAGTAGTAATCCATTGTGTACCAAATTTTTACATGCCAATTTGTCTCATCATCGGTATGAAATTTGCAATTTTGTATTTTCTGTCCATAAACGGACAGAAATTACAGCACACTGGCCTATAGTAATTGCTCATAACACAAAACCGCAAGATTGGAATCAACTCAAATTTGTGAATAAGCTTTTCTCAAGGATATCTAGTGAACCATGAATAAAACAGAAGGTGCTAGAATCACAAAATGCACCTTTCAAGTTAAGTGAAAGTTTTGGTGCCAGTTGGAAACTGCAATTTGCAACCAAACTTGTGTCATAGATGCATTATGGGAACCTTCATATGTAATGATGTCAAAGGTCAGTTTCCTAGGTCAAAGGTCACCTCAAGTTAAGTGATGCTATTCATCAGATGACACTAGTGATCTTCAGAGTCAGAGACCTTCTTTTATGTGTGTGTGTGTCAGTATTTTAATATTAATCTAAAACAAGTAAATCTGAATATATGCTATTGTTTTACACCACACTAAATTCTGGAAATTCCTCCACCCCAATAAATATAATTTCTGACTTGTTAGAATCAGGGTTCACATTAGTTGTGCGGTTTTGCGTCTATGACGCACTGTTCCAAAGGTGGACGCACTTTGGTCTAGATAGAGTAAAATTTTGGCGTCTTATGTGGACGCAAAAAAAAAATAGCCATCAAAACACACAAAATCCAGAGTTTGCTCTGGCACATGTCACAATATTGTATCATTTTTCACTCAAACAAATACTTCATTTGGTTACTATTAAACAATGTAAGCAAAATTGTGAAAATAATATAGGTTTAAATTTGCTGTATTTATGTTTTGTTTTAGTTCACTAACTCTTCCTCACTGTCCCAAAGGGTATTCAAGATACCCCAGTTCTTTTGGAGTTTAAGGGTCATCAGGGTAATTAACTTTTCAATTTGCCCAGTCTAGGTTTTGGCATTGGATGTTTATGGATTGTTTGCAGCATTGTAAAACAAGAAAGATTTCAGAAGCTTCCCACAATGCATTGATTCCAATGGAGCTTTTTGTACAGGATACTGTGGTGAATCGTTTAGAGATGGGCAAAACCATGGCTAATTGACAGTACTGATCACAAAAACTTCCATTTTAAGAATGTTTCATCTATAAGGGATTCACATGAATACCATGTACACAAACTTCCATTGGAAGCAATGGACATTGTGGGGAAGCTTACTGATAACTTCTCTTAGTGTCAAAAACAGTGATCAAACCTGTTAAAAATTTGACAGCATATCATTTGAAACATGAGCACTTTTTTCACCTCAGGGAAACAAATTGCCGCCAAGTAGACGCATATTTTTCAGAACAGAGTGTGAACCATGGTTAGAATGAATATTATATAGAGACTCGGAGAAACTAGCGAGCATTGAATTAAATAAAGACGGAAAATACACTTTATATTGCAACAGGGTTTCCTGTAGGCTGGTGTGTGATGCAAAATATATCAAAACAACTAGTAAAATTCCCAAGATTTTGGAATATAGTAGCATTCATTTTGAGTAATCTATGATACTGATAACTCATACTGTACCTATAATCATAATTAGTCATGCACTAGTACCCTGTGTATTCTGTAATTTACCAAAATATTGTGTAATAATTGTGATGATAATTGTTCCTTATGACTTTCATGTGGTATTTTTTAATCTCTCCAAGTTACATTAACCATCTTTGCAATGGTCTGTTTTCTTGCAGGGCATAGACCACTTAAACACCAACGTAAAGATACGACACTTAGACCTATCCGATAACAGTATATCATCCATTTCAGATATCTCAATGCTCAAAGAACTCAAGGTAAGGTTACACTAAGTGATTAGGGGTGACTTCAAAATGCAGCTGCCAGTATACCAGGCAGTACCAGGAAAGAATTAGCAGTTATTATCAACAATGATTAAGTTTACCTGCTCTGAAGTAGTGGTAGTTGTAGTTTTGAAGTCACCCTTAAAGAGGGGTCACCTTTAAAGGGAGTATCCTTAAAGAGGAGTCACTCCTAAAGGGGGATTCACACTTAAAGGGAGTCACCCTTAAAGGGGAGACCACTTAAAGTTGAGTCAACCTTAAATGGAGTCACCCTTAAAGCGGAATCGCCCTTAAAAGAGATACCCTTAAGGGGAGGTCTAGCGAAGAAAAATGTTTACACATACAATGAACCCATACTAAAATAATTTTTACTTATTTGATAAAAAAAACAAAAAAACAATGGGATGTTTACATTTTGGAAAAGTTGTAGAATTTAATGCACTTCATTTTGTGGGGCTGCTAGTAGTTGGGAGTGATATCACCTACCACCATTCAGTGTGCATCTGGCGTGCTTTTTGGCAGATTTTGAAAACCTTGTGGTTAGCAATTCACATACCATTGCTTTTGTTTTCTATAGATGTGTATAAAGTTATTGATCTGACAGGTGCTAGTGGATTATCACCTCAACTGTGTGTAGCAGTCATCAGGACTGTATGTAGGATTTAGTTTTTTCGGGAGGTGAGGAACTTGACAATTACCTTTTTGGTAAAAATGGACCTAACCGATCCTTTTTTTTTTACTTTTTCAACTCATCACCAAAAAGTGGACTTTCTTGTTAAAATTATCCAAAATGTTGGACCTTTTTATCAAAAAATTCAGCAAAAAGTGGACCTTTTCCCCTTTTTGTGGAATTGAGGGATAATGCCTTTCGATGTGATATTCCCAAATTTTAGACCGGGGTCACACAAGGCTTTTTTTTGTCGTTAACTACAGCAGTACTACTGTAGTACTACAATAAAGGTTGCTTGTCACAGACCGAAACTTCAGACGAAATGTCATCGTTGTAGTACAATAGTGTCGTAATAACTTAATGATGAAAATTTTCATCGTTGGGCCCCATTCTACCATGGTAGTGTCATAATTTACTGGTTAAAATCACTGTGTGACCGCATTTTGTAGTACTACCATGTTTACACATTGAACTGTGATGTTGACTTCGACTGAGGGAGCTCAGCCTACCAGAACAGCCTCTTTTCTCTCGACAAAGCGCAACTCTAGGCCAACATATGCGTGCATTTCATTACATACCTGCACTCTCTTTCTCGTGCCTTAATGTTTGCCTCCTTCTTTGGCTGTTCTTACGTTCCTACCGCTATGGCACTCTTGGGGGGCGCGGATACAGGCATGTAGAGTTGAGTAGACAATGCATGCAAGAAACACATGTACAACTTATCGTGCTCAAAAGGGAGATTGACAAAATTTATCCCCATGCAGAAATCAAAACTAAAATAAATTATTTCATGGTAGTTCCCAGACTGTGAACTGTTTCTCCACCGTGTCATTCTTTGAATCTCTGTCACACAGTAAAGCTTGACCATCAATTTTAAGGGCAGTGATTTACCTTGGGCTTGGGACACCCTGTATGACTAACAAATAATCGGCAATGCTTAAATGTGTATTCCTGTTAGAATAGATCAATAAATTACAAACCAGGATATCAAAACAATGCTGTTTTACAACAACAACACAGAGTTTCCATGTTGAATGTATCCAATATGAACTCCAGTTGTTTTTGTGCTACACATGTAAAACTTGAAGAATGGTGGTTAACCGTTTAAGAACAGATTCAGGATATCAAAGTCTGCCTGAGTATTTAAAAACACTATAAATTTCCATTTTAAAGTCATCCTGTACTCATGTCCAACCAGAATGGTAACAATATTTTTCATGCATGCAGATTGAAAAATCCTGTAAAAGAATATAAATTATATCGGGAATGTTTTGAAAGATCATGTATTGATATTCCACTTTGAAATTTGTCCACTTTTTTACTTTCAAATTGTTGCCCTTATGTCCCCAAAACAGTAATCACGAATTTTTAACCCTCCAAGTGCTAACTACCTGCTTTTAATACAGCATTTCTGATTGGCTATCACATCATATTTCATTTCAACAACCATTGACATACAGCTTCCAAAATATTGAAGCTCAACCCTCTTGAGCCTTCCACCATTTTGTTCCCCCCCTTACAATGTAGCCCATTGGCTAAAAAGGTCACTTAAGTGCCATTTTTGACGCAATAAGCAGGCAGTAACTTCTTCAGGGTGTAAAACTAAAAGCAATTGCCTCAACATCATGTTCAAAAGTTCAGCACTGGCAGATCACAGGACTAAACATAACACTCGAAATCCTGTACGGAAGGTTGGACCTTTGAATTTCGGCTTCTGTGGAAATCAGAAATGATGTAGCATCTGTGTGATTATTATCAATTCAGGCAGAAAGAGTTTCTTTATGTTATGTGTTCATGATTTATTAAAGAAAAAACCCTGCTTTTTGAATTATATATTTCATATTTTCCCTTCATTTCCTATTTCCGACCTGATAGAGTCAGAGTCCTTCTAAAGTATCAATTTGTCGTCCTTGTTCTAACTGAGATTCATAACCAGCACAGGTTATTTTCAACAACATATAAACTTCCTTTAATTTGTTCTCAAATGATAGTTTAGACCTAGCAAGAACAAAACATTTTTACACTAACACACACACAAACATACGTCTCATAATACCACAGAAATCATATAATGGAATGCCAATGATATTCCATGTTTTAGTTAGCCTTATTGCAGACATGCTATAATTTTTTAATCACCAAATGGGTTAAATTCACTTACTACTACCAATCATGGATTCATACTATTGCTAGTATAAACCACAAAGGCGATGCATCGGTCAAACAGAATGCAGACAAAGGAAATTAACCCTGACGTGTGTATCGGGTGTACTGAATAAATCATGTAAACATGCAAAATATATGTATAAAAGATTTTTTTTAAAAATTGGTTTTGAACAATTTTGAGGGGGCACTCTTTTCATAATGTGCATGTCTCTTTAATTCTATATGCTATTTCATATATTGCTGATGTGATGGGCTTTTGTTAGATAGTGGTCTATATTTACAGCAGAGGTCATTTCTTTGACCAATTTTTGCATTCCCCCTCTGTTCCCATTAAAAAAAGTTTCTTTACTCATTTTGTCCCATTTCCGACAATAAAAGATTCAGGCCCCTCAAAAACACCAGGTTCCTCCCTCAAATGTATAAATTAAAGGTCCATGGTCCGATTGCTAATAGCGTCGTCCCTTAGAGACCCCAGATTTTACCGGAAGTGGTCAAAAATTTTTGGTATCAGAAGAAAGCTTCTATTTTTCTCATTTACCCTGTGAAATCTAAAGGATGTTTGGTTTGGACGTTATGAGCGAAAATATGTCCCATTTATCTCCCCTAATTCTCTCTTTTAGACCTGTATTGTTGGTAGAACTTGTTATTCTTTGTCTCCAACTACAGGTTGATTTTAAAATACAAATATTATGTAGAGTTCATATCTTATTTCAAAGTGTCCAAAATGAAGTTTGCACTTGCTTGTTTTGACAATATATAAATCTAGAAACACACAACTTAGGAGAATCTAGAAACTAGGTAGATCACACTTTAACATATTATTGTAGGGAAATTTATGTGCAGGCCTGCAGGGGCCGTACCTTGCCATCAGTATTATCCCATATCTCCTGTAGGAAATCAACAAATTGCATCGCCATGCACTTTCAGTCCTGATATGACCAACTTGTACTGGTAAAGTGCATGCAAAATTGGAATATGTAGTTTGTGTGAGAAATCCCCTTGATTATTTTTGTGCTATTATGGTGATTTTACCCTGATATGTATATCATTCCATATCCATGCCTCATGTAATTTAATTCAGGCATTAGTTTCACTCAAATGGGCAGATCTGCTTATCGAAAAACTACTAGGCCTGATCAAGCTGGGTTACATTCCAACTGGTACAATTTAAGGTTTTTGTTGGCCCCAGAATAGTGGGTGATTTATGTTTTCATGATTCATGTGTGTGTGTGCATGTTTGTGTGTATATGTGTGTGTGCATATGTGGTATGTATGGGTGTGTGTTTGTGTTTATGTATGCCTTTTTGGGTTT
>JAMKCH010020643.1:0-25321 GCA_023653785.1 Ophioderma brevispina | reverse complement strand
TATACACAGAAGTTGCTGGAATCACGAATGCACCTTTAAGTTATATGAACTGACGCGGAACTCCTAAGCATAGAAATCTATACGGCTTATAATATCTATGACTCTAGTAAGAAATGGCGCCCCCATTATACTGGTCACCGTAATATAGGCTGAGAGCACGCGTAGCGCATACTAAATCATGCCTATGGCAAGCTGATTGAACCACAACCCGATCACCCTATCTTATTCTAGATGAAAACAATTGTTTTCTCTTGAGATCCAAGTTTCTCTTGAAAAAACAAACTTTTTCATTTGATAAACCTTACTATAGTTATCAAGAGAAAAACTATATGGGCTATTCTATCCTAACAAAAATCGTTGTCCATTCCAACTCCAAACAATTAAAATTAAGTTGGGGCTTAACTACTAAATACACTTCACAGGCTGAGACACCGTTAAAACCCACTATAGCCCATCTATGTCAATACACGCCATCAAGCTTTTGTGACTTCTAAACAACTCTTACCAACACTCGCGCTTTCTATTTTCGGGGTCCACTTTTTGTCGATCGAGGGGGTTTTCAGATAAGAGGATGGTTTAGGAGGGGAGCGAGGTGACTAGCAACAAGGGGTGGGAAGGAAGAGTGGTGGGAGGAGTATGCCCGTTGTAACTATGTCGCCGTAGGTTCGTCGTCGGCTTGTGGGATCTCGTGCAGTTGTATGCTGCGACTCGGCGTGGACGTGGTTTTACGTCAGTAGTATTTTTAAAGGGCGTAGACGCGGGTCGCGGTGGGCCGTGGGGTTGTACCAGATTATGATTTGGTTTTTGCTTTAGTTTGGTATGTGGGTTGGGCATTACTATGATAACTTTCTTGGTTATAGGGGTGATTTGAGTTAAAGAAAACGCTATTTGTGTTGGCATTTTGTCATTAGTGCAAGGTCTATGGATGTTTTTTATTTTGTTACTTGAAGGGTTTCAGTGTCCCGGGGATATTGAAAATGTCGGCACCGGTTTGTGTTCGGCGTGGTCGCAGTGGCGCGGTGGTGTTTTGTTTAGGCGATATTACAATTTTTTTCAGCTCACATCTACTCTCAGTTAGTTCAACAATGTTTTAAAACTAAACATATTTATCTCATTGTCTAGCATAAAAATAATTCTTTAATATGCGTGTTTATATTTGAACCTATAATTTTCAAATAAGAAAGTTATCAAATTAGGTTTAGCCAGGTTTAGAATTTTAACATGTGCAATAGCAACGAATTCCTATATACTGTGATGGGAGTTCAATTTAGATTATACTAGTACATCATTTTCATTCAGGTACAGGAATTCGCTTGTGTTTGTAAAAAAAAACCGCAGAATTGACACAGAAGTGTTGCTATGCGACCAAGTCAATTCGAAATTTCAAATCGTCATAAATTGGGATTTTACCTCATTACGGGAATTGAAATTGTGAAATCCTTCGTGCATGCAGTATCTAGTGTTTTTCTGGGGGGGGGGGTTGTCTGGTTTTTTTTGTTTTTTTTTTACGTTTAAACATATTATTACATAGACAAACATATTAATGTACCTATAAGGTAGATTACCAGAGCTAATACATTAACATACTAATACTTAATTTTTAATTCATAGATACTAGTACTATTGCATTTTATGTATACACAATCTTCCAGTCATGTCATACGTTAATAAACAGGGCCTCTAAAAATGTGAAATGAGATTTAGGTGTAGGCACCTCATAACGGATAACAGGTTTAATTTGAACTTCGGGAAACCTCTTTCTTCCCGGAAGAACGTAAGAAACTGAAAAAGGGTATCCAGTTTCTTCCGTGAACAAAATGGGAGAATAAGCAAATGTATTATGAACATACAATTCACCACATTCGTCTGTTTTGAGCAATCCAACCTTACAGACAACATGTTGTCAAAATCTGTGATTTTTTAAAATTACTATTTAAAGTTATTAGCATGTGTATCCCCTGCAGGTATATAGTATTTGTTCACATTTTGTTTGTATGGCAATTAAAAGTATTAGATGATAGGAAACGTTTTCCAAATCTTAGTAAATGCACGCCACATTTAGATTTTTCAAATAAAATTGCAGATGCAAACATTTTAAAAATCTGTATGGCCATTTGTAATTTAAAATACACATTAAATAAGTATACCGACCAGTAAAATTGTGTTTTTACATGTTGTGTAAAAAAATACAGTCAACTTATAGTGGAGCGGTTTGGACTGACAAAATTGCTCGCAACCCCTCCCATCGGGTACCAACAAAACGCAACCACTTCTATTACGAAAGATAGTAATAAAATTATTAAAAAAAAATGATGGTTGTGGTCAAAAACTTTGGTTGCAGGGTATTTTTTGGTAAAAAAATCACGTTTTTGCGCTAAAAACTTAAGAATATCAAGAATTATTAAGTTCTTAGCAAAACAAATTTTATCATCTGCAATACATCAATCTCTGACATTTATATTATAGATTTCTGTTGATACAAATATATAAAGGGTCTAGAATTTTAGCCAAAAAATCACCTTTTGTCCTAAAAAAAAAAGCCTCCTTTTTATCACATGTCACCCACACCGAGTCCTTACCTGAACCTTTATGCATGTATAAAACTATATCAATAACAAAAAGGAAACATAAAAATAGTTGTAATCTTTTTACCTTAAAAAATAAAAACATTATAATTTTTCTTAACTTGCAGCCCAAATTTCACTTTTTCGGCATAGAAATATCCCTGCCACCAAAATATTTCAACACAACCATCATTTCTTAAATCTTATTATTTATCATTCAAATTAAAGGTGGTTGTGTTTTCTCTCTGTTGTACGGTGGGGAGGGGTAACTCGAGCACTTTTCAAGGCTCGGCCGCTCCGCTATTAGTATTGCTTAATGGGAAAGAACTGGTTTATTTTCAGGGAAGAGACTATAAAATTTACTTTTAGAAATTGAAGGCGTTTAAGCCTTTACAAAGAATTTCTGGCAACATCCTGAATAGTTGGATCTCGGGTGTAAAAAAGAATCCATAATCATACACGTATTATCTATTTGTTATTAGTGTGGTCTACGTGATCATTGCCGAGGTTTAAGTATGCTATTGCATGGGGTGGGTGGGGTGGCCCAGAATGGTATTTTAAATTCCGTCTATCTTCAAACCATTATATAATATAAAACCAAGAATGTAAGACATTTGCATTAAAACAGAAGATTTCCAACAGAAAACCTGTTTCTTCAAGTGAAAAAAAGCGGTTTTCCAACCCTGGAAGAAGAAACTGGCAAACCTTGTAACGGAGATGGATTTAGGTGTGTTAAGGCACATTAGATACTCTTCTGGCACTCATATGGGACTTAGATCTAAGGCACCTAAAAATAGTTGTACTCTAGGTATTAAATCCCATATAACATGTGTTTAAAGGACCACGCGATATTTCAACGCATCTTGGAAATGGATTATAAACTAGTGCAAAACAAAATGTAATTTTGATTAGCTTAGTGTCAAAATAAACTAAGGTCGAATTTTGTATTTGACCTCCCAAACGAAATAAAAAGTTGTTACAAATGTAATAGCAATAAAGCTTTCCTTCAGATGGGGATATTATTGAGGGAAACTTTACATTTGCTGCAACTTACAAATCAGTGCCTTTATTTGTTAGGGACATGATATGTGACATCTTTCGTTACACCTTTATACTCTGTGTAGACTATAAGGCTTTCGGGGGGCTTTGCCCCCTGGCCCCCGGGCAGAGGCTCTGCTCCTACACCACAGACATTGGCGCTCGCTATGTGTATAGTTCCTCTTGGCAGTACAAGCTTAGGCATATACTGCCGTTCAGTGAGCAAAGTTAGAATTCAGTCTATTCTTTGCATTGATTACAAATTACGACTCGACAGTGGCCATCTTGAAGGTCTGAATAGCTCAAATCACAAGCGCTTCCGGGGGCTCTGCCCTGGACCCCCGGCTGTTTCTGATCTCACCCCACAAGTGGGCCATAAATCGGGCCCCTGGAGTCACCCGTTCAGGGGCTTTCCGGTTTGTGACCTGGTTAAGGGCACTTGTGGTGTGCAGATTGGTTCGAGCGATCAACAAGAAATGGTCTCTAAGGGCATCTTGTAATTAGAACTTTTTAATGGCCCTTAAAGGCCGACTCAGAGATTTCCTGAGGAGGGGCCTCAATTTCCAAAAATATCGAGTTTTTGCAGTTCTAAATGCTTGTCCATATACTAACACTGTGTGAAATGCTAAACTTAAATGAATTCTGTCATATAGAAAATCACAACTTTGTTATAAAATTCCGATCCGGATTTTTTGTTATACACAGTATCCTAAGGGACGTAATATACACATACAGGTTACGCCAGCAGAACGAAAAATCCGATTCATTCCAAATTTCGAGCAATGTGCATTATAGGATATAGCTGTAGTTCTAGTTGGACTATTTTTCATATTACACAAAAAAATACTATTTTGAAAATATCTGAGTCAGACTTTAAGTAGGCCCAAAACCGCATGCCGTTAGTTCATTGTTGTATATGCTCCCACGCTTCCAAGGACTCTTACTGGGGCAATATTCCATTTCTTTTTTCACCCCCCCCCCTGACAAAATGTCTAGCGACGGCCTGAAGAGGGGATTATATAATGAAATCACTAGATATGACACCTTATTTGGATGCCCATCTCTCCTGCCACCTTTCACTCGCTTTTTGTTTTTCCCAGCATATCCCGTGTTGTGGGAATAACGTGATTGTTCGCACCGGTGATGGCCAATAGTGGGGAGAATCAGGACGTCATTATTAAATCGGTTGGGACAATCGTGCGGCAAGAAAATTAAAATAGTGCCATATCAAAATATTACAAGGGCGTTTCGCGAAAAGTTCTGATATAATAGACAGAGTTAGATGAAACTTATCAAATGATTATGCCGTATTGAGTAGCATTCTACAACACATTTACTTTATTAAAAATAGTTTAATAAAAATCGTGCGCTGTAGCCTTTTTTTATTTCTATCTGATTACAATTCTGTACTATAACACTTCCGGCATGCAATGTTTGACCGGTGGTTATGGAGAGTCGTTAGCTGAGGTGAGGCAAAAATCCCGGAAGTGTCGAAGTTAACTTTTACTTCTGGATATTGCGCCTGTGTCCTTTAGAATTCTAGAGGAGATTCGGTAGATATTTTAATTTGAACAAAAGTAAATACAGTAATGGCGGAAAGAAATAAGAACAGGGTTACTGGCTTACTGAGGTCCCAGGCCAACGACGAATGTGCCGATTGTGGAGCTCCGGTGGGTATGCAGGATAAACGGAGAGACTGTTTCCAGCAATACACAAAACAGTGAGTTCACGTGCATCGTGCAAATCAATGAATGTTGGAGTAAAGTAATCTGTAATCAATAAAGCATAAACAACTAAGTATGTCTTATGGTATATGTTTGAACCATTGTAGTGTTAGTTCTGCTTCTTATTTCGTATACATGTTGAGATAAACTCCCCGGAGTACTTTTGTCAAGTGTCAATTATTAAAGGGATTTGTGATTCCCGCACTTCTGTTTTATTCATTGATCACCTAAAGAGCTCCTTGAGAAAACCTTATTTTAAAAATATGAGCTGGTCCCGATCTTGCGGTTTGTGTTATGAGCATTCATCGTTTCCCACGGTCACATAGGCACTGTGACGGAATTCGTCCGTTTACGGACAGAAAATACCAAAATTGCAAATTTACAGATGCGACCGAACTTGCCTTAGGCTAAGATTTGGCACAATGGAGTCTAAGGCTAACGGTTCAGATGATATAAAATATCAACCTTTTTTAGGGTTAAGTCGGGGGACAGGAGCTGTGGATCACGAAATGCCCCTTAAATTTGATACATTTGGTATGCCCCTGACTAAGTGTGATACTAAAATGTAAATGTTGCCCAATAACCCCAAAATCTTACTTTTTGAGGCAGATCATGCTCCGGTTGGCGAAGCAAATTGCTAGTGGAGCATGGACAAAATACTGTGGGGCTACGCGGGATTATTTGAGGGGGCAAAAATTCTGCCAAAAAAAGAGCCCTCGTAGTGCATTTTGCCATATAGGGCAGCTAGGCCAAAATCTCACGGGGGCTATTTTATGAAAAAAATGAGGGCTAATTGCCCTTGGCCCTCATTATTGTGCCCTGTAGTGGATGACAACATCGGGAGCCATGCAGCAGTAACTGCAGGATTAGCACTGTCTCGCTGGGCTAAAGCCTCAACTTCTAATTCTAAACCATCACAATGTTTTTTCTTTTTGTTTTGATTATATTTTCAAACCCACGTCTTATTATATTTCTCATTTCTGAGTCATATCATGAGGTTTTTAGAACGAATTTTCAAATCTATAGCTCATGAGTCCAATAATAGAGCGATTTTAAAAATTGTACTTTCATGATCAACAATTCTTGAATTAGCATAAGCCGTCCCACGGTGACCAGGACAACCCTCATCAAGTTTCATGGGAATGGCAAAACTGCCAAATGGCGATTCCAGTCATCATAGACCTAATAAAGTTGATGTGTTCTTCAAAAGGCTCATGACGGGGTAAGGGGATATGCAGAATTATAATGCGGAGAGGATAATTTTTTTAGTCTCAGCATACGTAGTATGCAGAGCTATGGTTCATGGCAATGTGTTGACTCTATCACTCTGTCTGTTAACCCTTGCCATTAATTGCATCAGTGTCTGCTCCAAACGCTTGGGCAGATTGGAGCGAAAATCGGTCAGAATAATCATTGAACAAGGCCATGTGTAGGTGTCACAGATTTGGGTAAAGGTAACGTGGGCCGATTAAAGGGGCATTCTTTGAAAATCTATAAATTCCTTCTTGTGCCACAAATCAATTGTTATACTCCTAGATTGGTTAGAAGACGACTACCAAGGTCCATATGGGGTGTTCACAGATTTGGGTCAAAGGTCATGTGGGCCAATTAAAGGGAGCATTCACTGAAAATCTATAACTTTCCTTCTTGGCACAAATCAATGTATCCATCTTAGACTTGGTTAGAAGAACCGATGACCCACAGGTCCCTATGGGGTGTTCACAGATTTGGGTCAAAGGTCACGTGGGCCAATTAAGGGCCTCTTTGAAAATCTGTAATTCCTATGGTGCCACAGATCAAGTGCTATAATCACTAGACTTGGTAAGAATAACCGCTGACCCAAGTCCATATGGGGTGTTCACAGGATTGGGTCAAAGGTCACATGGGGCCGTTAAAGGGCAGTTCTTTGAAAGTTAAATTCCCTTCTTGTGCCACAAATCAATTGAATAATCACTAGACTTGGTCAGACGAACCGCTGACTCCAGGCCCATGTGGGGTGTTCGCATATTTGGGTTCAAAGGTACATGGGGTCGATTAAAGGGGCCTCTTTGAAAATCTATAAATTCTTATTGGTGCCACAAATCAATGGTATAATCCTAGACTTGTAGGGACACGAACCGCTGAACCAAGGCCCATATTAGGGTGTTCACAGATTTGGGTCAAAGATCACAAAGGTCATGTGGGCAATTAAAGGGGAATTCTTTGAAAATCTATAATTCCTCTTGCCACAAATCAATTGTATAATCACCAAATGTGCTCAGAAGAACACTGGACCCAAGTCCCTATGGGGTGTTCACGATTTGGGTCAAACAAATTCACATGGGCTGCTTTAAGGGGCATTCTTTAAAATCTATTAATTCCTTACTGTGCCACAAATCAATTGCTATAATCACTAAATGTGCAAGAAGGACCACTGCCCCAAGGCCCGTATGTGGAAAATTTTCACAGATTTGGGTCAAAGGTCAATGGGCCAACTAAAGGGGGCATTCTTTGAAATCTATCAAATCCTCCTTGTTGCCACAAATCATATGTGATGCGATCAAGCAAAATGAGTCTTGAAGGTTGGTCAAAATTTGATTTTTACTTTTTAATGTAGCTGTATGCATAGATAAAAAAGCTACATTTGGCTGAAATCCCTTGAAATGACCAATAATTCCAAAGAATATACATCAGTTGAAGGGTGGAAAAAACATAGGACACAAAATACATTTTCCCTTTGTTTGGCTAATCTCATAATCCAATACTTTGTTGGACTTCCGACTCATTTTGCTTGATCACATTACATACTTTGTAGCTATCACCCAAATTATGTCAGAAGAACCAATGACCTAAAGGCCATTATGGGGTGTTAATAAGATGTGGGTTAAAGGTTATGTGGGTGATTAAAGGGCCTTCTTTGAAAACTAGAAATTCCTGGGCCACAAAGCCAATTGCTATACTCACCAGACTTGGTCAGAGAACTGCTGACCAAGGTCCCTATGGGTTGTTCACAGATTTGGGCAAAAGGTCACGTTAGGCCAATTACGGGGCATTCTTTGAAAATCTGTAAATCCCGTCTTGTGCCACAAATCAATTGTTCATAATCACTAGACTGGTTAGAAGAACCGCTGACCCAATGCCTATATGAGGTGTTCACAGGTTTTTTGGGTCTGTAACATCACATGGGCGCATTAATGGGCAGTCTTTCAAAATTGTCAATTCCCTTCTTGTGTGCCACAATCAATTGCTAAAGGGCCCATACTAATGACCTGCTGAGCTTCAGCACCATTGGTGCGCTTGTTTAGAATTTATTATAGCCATTTTTTTCTTCCTCTTGAGTCGATGAGTCAACGCATTCAGGCAGATGTTTTGGCGTGTGCATTTTTTGCACCGCCTTTGTAAGCGTGTGGGCATGCTAGCGCTTTGAATTGGTGCCCACATTTTAAGCTGCGATTACGGCATACGCACTGATGTCACTGAACTGACACTAGCAGGGTTAGAATTTGTTGCAGAGTGCGATGATCAGTCCTTGATTCTCCACAAATTAATTTGCAGGAATCGTTTAGGGCCTATGTCTAAGTTTACAAGAATCAACATTGTTTCACGTAAATCAGTTTGCGAGAATCTTTACGAGAATCGATTCTCGGATTCCTCGCCCAATCCTGCCGGGTCGAGAGATAAAAGCACTATAGGTCATGGTTTTTAACTCTGGGCACAATAATGGTTGGGTTGTTGCATTTCCACCCACCTACAACTTTTTGTGCATTTTAGTTTACCATGCTCTGTGGACAAGACTTAATCTTGGGCTTATTTGAAAGCTTAACTATTAACTTAATATAACAAAAAATAACATGTTTTCATCTCCAGATAATTGCGACAGTTCATTAAGCATATTAGTCTGGTGGGGATGTAGTAGAGGAGGATTTGTAAGAGGAGGAGGAAGTACATCACATAACAGGGTACGGTAATTGACTAAAAAGCATGCAAGTATAATACTTCTATGAATTCCTTCTTGTTGTTTTCTAACTTGCAGTTGTGTAGAAAGTCCATTTTGCTCATTTAATTAAAACACTGGTCAATTAATCATTAGAGGTTTATAATTACACTTGTGAACTGCGCAACTGTATTTGCATGGTTTAAAATAAGGTTCATTAAAAAGTAAATAGGCCTACAGGTATCACTTGTAAGAGAAAGATTTGTATGTGAAGACTAATTATTCACATTTTGTGTAGTTAGACCCCATAAATTATAATTACATTACGTTAAATGTAAACTAAAATGTACTTCTGAGGTTTAAAAACGGGTGCTAAATCCACATTCAAACAGGAAGTTGCAAACTAGTACAAATAGATTGTCTTTGAAACAGTTCTCATGTCTTTGAATTAGGCATAACTTTTTACTTTAAGGATGAAATGACCATATAACCTGCTTAAATACTCTTGGGATTGGGGGAATTCCAATTATTTGCTCTACAGGTGTATTCATGTGTGATTTTTAAGGGATGCTCATTCTACAAATTAAATACCGGCATTTTGATCACCCTGTATGTGTTTATAGATGAACAACGTAATTAAATATTTTGAGTATTTACATAGTTCACTACTACTGTGTGTTTTCAAGTCTGCCATATCTGACTTCATCAAGATTGAGCTACATTGATGTTGTAACAAGTTCAATAAAAATAGTTTGTATTAATAGCTTGTAGATTATATTAACACCCTTTTTCTGACAGCTATTTGTACAATGTATATAAGCCACCCTGATCACGTGTTTGCAGTAATGTTGAAACAACAAACAGCACAAAGCAAAATAACCTTGGCAATCATAGGGGAAAATCACTGCATTGCCGGACATTTTTTTACTTTAGATATTTATATACTCATGTTGGACCGTCAATTTCACACACCCTGTAGTACAATACGTATACATCGGGTAAATATGTGATCATTATTTGGAAGTGACATAAATAATATCACAGTGTGCTTATCCAGTCAAAATTTAACCTCTTCATCTTTCATGATTTCAATTGCAATTAATGAAGTTTGGAAAACATAAAAAAACCCTTGCGTTTTTTTGACTCACCCTGTATTATTATAGAACATTAATAAAGAAAATTAATTTTGATATTCTTGGTTGGTTATTGAGCTCAACGCTACATTAGCAATACATACATTTCTCATATATTTGCCTGAATGTGTCCTGTAGAGGGGAATAGTAACCACACCATTTTTACATGTTTTTTGTTTGTTTCAAATCTCACCCTGTATAATTTTAGGTCACCCTGAATATTTGACTTGATATTAGACTTTTAAGATCCTTGTTCCATAGGCTCCAGAAAATATATCACTTTTATATCTAGTTCAGGGGTAAACTTTTTGAGCTTCATAAATTAAATGTAAAAAGGGGGATCCATACTTCTGAAAATGCACTGCACAACACAAGTGGGTCCCAGGTTAAAAAAACATGCCCTATAGCGGAATAAATCAGGTCAGGTGATGCCCTCCTTCCAACAATTTCACAGTATACCCTTCTGAGCCAAGCTGAGTACACACATTCGATGGATTGTACCAAAAATTGGACGTTGGGGTTTTTCGAGTTCAAACTTTGCCGAAACTTAGCAATGTCACTACTTTTCAAAAAAAAAAATTTTGGAACAAATTCAAATTTGTGCACAAAAAAATAAAAAAAAAAAGAAAAACTTTTCCTTTAACCAATACCAAACATATCATGAGATTTCAACAAGATCTGGGCACAAAGCCATAGCCCGATGATCCTACCTTAAGTGTGAAAATGGTGTTTTCTACTTCGCAAAGATCACTCATGACCTGCAACCCATCTGGTCCGTCATATGTAGGGATGTTTCATGTGCGATAGATTCATACCAATTGATAATCCCTTTAAAAGTCTTTGAAGTGCAGTCGACTGGCGAGAAACTAATTTACATACAAAGTCCATCGTCAAATTTTTCTGCAATGCAGTGGCCGCCCGAATTTACACTTTAATGGGTCTCTATCCTTCAACTGCGCCAGTTGACCGATAGAGTTTTTCTCTGACACACAGCAGTAACATAGTTGAAATTGCATTGCTGCTGCTGCTGTGTTGGCTTCAGAGTGGTTTTCATCCATTTAGACCTGTAGACTATCCTACAGGGAGATTTTTCTGAAACGCCATAACTAGATTCCATTGCCCAACTGTTCGGCCCATGAAATTCAATTCCGAGTTTATCGTTACCTTTTTTCCCCTGTTTATGCTCCAGGTGACCTTTTATTTTTTTCACTTTTCCTTATTTCATTATGGACCTAAAATTGTGCAAAATGAAAATAAATGCACCAAGAAATTTTCATTAAAGTTAGGTACTGCAGAAAAAAGCCTGTTTGCTTCAATGTTGCAAAAATTGTTTTTACAACAAAAAAATATGTTTTCTGATTGCTAAACCTGTTGAAAATGACAGTATTTTGAAATATTGAATTATGTTGGCAATCTTGAATTTCTGACGCGGGTATTTCTAGTCCCAAAAAGCGATGCGGGCAGGTAGCGATAAACTCAAAATCGACTTTATATAATTGCGCATACACACTTCATTGTCATAGTTGAGCCTACCAAATTTGGTGTGCATATTATCGTATTTGGAAACCCCTACGCGCTGCCAGAATTTAATCAGGCATTAAGTACGGCTGAGCTAAACCTTTTCCTATCCTCTTTGAACATGGAAATTCGTGATCAACAAACATAAAGGTTACTGCCGCTTTTTTACTGTACCGTGATGGTGGTTTCCACAATAAGCCAACGGCAGTGCTCAATTACTTGGGTGCACACAGCACAGATTGCATGTGGATTTTCTTCTGTGCTGTGTACGCTCTGAAAACCTACATGCATGCTGTGATGTAGGGCAGAACCAAAGTTAGTCAATTTTAGCTCATGGGACACAACGTAATACCAAATAGGATGTGTTAGTTGATATTTGAGGATATGTATGATGACTTCAAACTGAGCAGGTATACTGATGAGGTAAATTTTATTTTTGGGTGCATGAACATTGATTGTGTGCATGTATAGTTTTGTTCCACATGCACTGGTGCATGTTAAAAAATTTATTTTTAAATCGACAACTCTGCCCAACGCCATCTTAAAACCAAGCCCACCACATGTTTACTTTTTGGTCCCCGCCAACTTAGTTGGCAAAGGGGGGGATAAGAAATGCCCGCGTCCGTGGTCTGTGCGTGGGTGCATGTGTGCGTGTGTGTGTGCGTGCGTCCCACGCAATATCTCTGGATCTAAGCAAGTGTACGTGTCCATCTTCGCAACATAGATGCATCTCAAAGAGGCGTTGGCTGGATGTAAAGTGGGTCATGGACATAGGTCAAAGGTCAATATGGTTAAAATAGGGTCAAATTTTGGTAAAACTAGGATTAGATTGTTATAAGGCCTTGTAAACACGATATCTTTGATCTAAGCAAGTAGGAGTGTCCACTTCGACACCATAGATGTCACCCAAATAGACAGTGGATGAGTTCGGAGGTGGGGCATAGGCATGGGTCAAAGTCAATATGGTCAAACTAGGGTCAAATATGGTCAAAAATAGGATATATATATTTTTAGAAGCCTGTAAACACTATATTTTGATTAGAACAAGTGAGGGTGTCCATCTTCGCACCCTAGATGTCACCGGTTAGACGGGGGATGAGTTCGGAGGTGGGGGCATGTGGCATGCGGTCAAAGGTCAAATGAGGTCAAAAAATGGAGTAAATGCTATAAGCCTTGACAATTGTAGCAGGATGATGAAACTGGTGGGGGTGGGCAACTTTAGTGCCGAAACATTTGAAGGTCATTTCAAGGTCATGTTGGGTCATTCAAGGTAATTCCATAAGTAGGTGGAGGATGATGGAAACTTGGGGGGTGTGTGGTCAGCATCAGTGCCAAAAAATTGAAGGTCATTTTAAAAGTCAATGCGGGGGTCATCCAAGGTCAATCACTAAGTATGTGGTAGGATGATGAAACTTCCTGGGTGTGGTCAACATTCATTTCCAAAACTTTTTGACTGGTCATTTCCGCTCATGTTGGGTCATCCACGGTCAAATCCATACACATGGTGTAATTGTCATGAAAACTGATGGGTGTGTATGCATTCATTGCTGAAAATTTTGAATGTCATTTCAGTCATGGGGTTATTCAAGGACAACTAACTCAACATGTGGTAGGGTCCTGAAACTTGTGGATGTGGTCCACATTTCTAAACCGAAATTGTGAAGGTCATTTCAAGGTCAAGTTGAGTCATCTAAGGTCAATAACTACAAATAGTTTGTATGGTTAATGTAGTTCAACATTTGATACTGTCAAATTGCAACTGCCCACTTATTCCATCACTTCACAATTCTCCCTGTGATCCTTAAAATTCACTTTCCCTCCATTTACTCTCGGGACAGGCGACCTTTGTGGTGCCGAAACCGCCTTTCGTTGACCTTGAAATTCCCAATAACCCCAAATGTATGATCCCTGCATGTTCTCTACTAGATTCCCCATACCTTGAAATTCATTCAGTTTAAAAACTGTTGTAATCCAAAGGTGAAAATGAAGTAGTTTTAGTCGGATGTTCACTTTGTCGTGTCTTGGCAATGTTACTTCTAAGTTTTAAAAGTCGTCTTGCAGGGGCGTTTCGTCACAAAATATGGAGTGGGTGTTTAAATTAACATTCACACCAAACATAACGCCTTGTGGGAAACACGCCATGCTTATGTTACCCGCTTTTGCTTTGTCAATTGATACCTGTTTGCAAATTTTCCAACCTCGCCGTTGCTCCCGTCACCTTTTTTCACCCAAAAAGTGCTTAGTGGCGAATCGTAACTTGTTGATCAACAACAAAAGCACGTGTCGACTTTGAACCCGTCCAACTCCAAACAGGGTTTACCCACCGGTTCAATGACAGTTTAGGAGTAAATATTCTGCGTGTGAAATTTCATCCAAGTAGTAACATTTTTTTGCCATTTGGTTGAAAACAACGTGTGGATTCTCTTTCTGTAGTATTTGTAGATGCTATACATAGTCCCTATTTGAGTAAGTTTTTTAATTCTTGACGATGTCAGATGACGATTTAAATGTATTATTATGGCTTATTTGGCAACACCATCACGGTACAGCAGCATACAACCTTACGTAGTTGATATGTATACAAATAATGCCAAATGTTAAGAGATGAGGTAAGACTAAAAGGTTTATGCTCACAGAACTAAGGCAAGATAGGTTACGCGCGCGTGACATTTGACAACCCGCGCCAAATAAGTTCTTGACAGTTCTTGGTCGGGAGACATGCACCTTACCGCGATTTAATTTGCATTCATACATATTTCGTGCTTTTTCGGCTTGCCTTAGAAATTCTGAATCGACTGTACCATCCCTAGTTAGGAACTCTCACTCCAGACTCAGAGATGATTGTTTTTCATTGTCACTAGATAACACTACCAGTATAGCATAGTGGCATACGGATATTGTGTATTTAACAGTTAAAATATCTCTCACCGGGTGCATGACACACTTTTCGGACACTCAACAATATTTAAAAGGAGTCTAGTTTGCCGCCGGCACCGCTACTCCATGCCATACACACGCAAAAAATCCTCAACCACCAATAAAACGAGGCACGTCGTGATAATTACGACGTCACACCCCCCTACACCATGCATGATGCATGTCGTGTGATCTATTCCAACCCTTACTGCAACAGAGGGTCGTGATGTAACATCAGTGGAAATCGATGCGCCTGAACGAGGTTCGTTTGCGATAGTCCATGTGAATTGACATGTAAAAACATGATCGATCGAAACTGCAAACGGTATATAAATTGGACGATGATGGATGGGAAATGTTTGAGACGTGTGGTTTGGCTTGTGGATATCAGCAATTGTCAGTAGCATTATAGACGATGTCGAACTAAACAACTGACATTTTCGCTAATAGGACTTGATCTATTGCAATACAAATTGTACTAAGTGTCTATGACAATTATTATGCGCAAAATGGGAATGAAATGTAATTGGATATTTGACTCAGGTGCAGCTTTCTGTGGCTTTGGGTATAGCGCTTTATACAGGTGACCCAACCAAGGTTCATGGTTGGTTAATTATATTAAGGGGGCATCTATCTACCCTCAATCCTTTGTGGAGCAAGAATTTCTGAGTTTATTAATTTCTGAATTCTCACTATTCAGCTCGATTTAATTTTTATTTGATGAAAATCGGACATTCCGTTCCGATGTTACAGTTGATCAAAGTGCATTTTACCATGCAAGTAAATACTATTTCTTTATGTTTCTTATTGTTTTTCAAGCAGCATATTTACTTTTTATCTTGTTTTTTCAAGCAGTGATATTAAGAGAAAATGCCAAAATAAATTAATTTTGGCTAATTATGTTGTTATTTCTGATATTTTGTATTATAAATTAGCATTAATTAATTGTAGATAATAAATTTGACATTTTCAAATCAAAACTGCCATACTTTATAAATCAAATTAAGTGTTTCTAGAAATTAATTGCCCCTATATCTTTTTTTGCAATTTCGGCAACTTGGAAATTTGCCCCACAAAATTTTGGCACTTTCGAATGGGTATGACCACCAAAATTGGCACAAATGTGGTTTTATAATCTCTGCAACTTATGGGAGGAATTTTTGATATTCGGTCTTACTTTTTGATTTATAAGCCTTCAAAGTCACATCCAGCAAGAAAAATTGACTTTTTCAAGAAATCGGTTCCATGGCAACACAAGGGATTAAATGAAAGTGTCTCGCATTAGGTTGAAAAGCAGTGACCATGTAAACTACCTGGATAGCAGACAATGTACAAAAGACCCTATTAGTACTAATTTGGGGGGCAAAATGTGCAATTTTGCTTTACCCAAATTCAACACATTGATCTGTGAACCCCAGATCATTTTCATATGAGTATCGAAATTTACAAATAAATTAATTTTCTGAAACCACAATCAATATGCTTTGTAATGATATACCAAGCCATACTTCCAACATTTCAACTACTTCGAATTCTACCCTGCTTTCAAAAAAAACCTCAAAATGAGGGTAGATGCCCCTTAAGCAGGCGCCGCTTTTCGATATGGTCTAATTGATGTTTGAAAGAAGTTTGTTTGGGGGTGTGGCCATTTTGTGAACCAATGACACACAGACCCTGATGAATTCTCGGAATAAAGTGCACTTTATTTCCGTAAAAAAAAAAGTCTGCTGAATTTCGCCCCTGGGCATGTGGGTCAGTGGCGTAACAAAATGGTCACACCCTATCACACACACAATGTCACACACACACAAACCATTTTCCATTTCAATTTTACCCTTTCACATGTATTTGTTTTGTTTGCACTTTATGAAACAGAGGAGAGAAAACAGATTGGGCATCAATAAGTTAGGTTTGTTTCTGTGTGTGAATGGTGCTTCAAGTCATCGCATGCTTGGTGCTCATATCAGTAAAGTCAAATGCATTCAGCTGGACCAAGGAATTGACGATCAGGTTGAGGTGTAAGTTTAAACATTTATTGGTGTAATGAAGCATTTCACTACAGTATAAATTAGACTATTTAATAACTAAGGTTAATTAAGGTGTTTACAATCAGGGCTACTTCTTGGCGAAACACTACAATGTGACCATAAAAAAACAATGTCTGTACTTTTCATAAATGGGCTATGCCAACTAAAGACCACCAAAAGCACTACCTACAGCTGCAAAGAAACCTTTGAAAGCTTGATGATAACAAAAATATGTAAGAGTATGGAAATGCTTAAAATAACTGTCTCATTTGATTTTAAGCTGTATTTGAGTAGATTCAGCACTGTCATAAAGAAAATTGGGCACAAAATTCAGGACTACAAATACATTTGAAGCATGGTAATTAATATCCAGAAATTTTAAAAGAATGTGCCCATTTGGTAACATGTAGTGTTATTGAAAAAGTATGGTAAATTCCAGCAAAAAAGGGTCCTCTCCATATTTAGGCTATAAAGCTTAAACTAAAATTACAGATTAATTTGTGATATTGCTTGAAAAACCCTAGTTTATGTTCTATACATTTGTAGTAAACACTTGGTGGCTACCCATTAAGTTTTCCTGTATCACATGATTCAAATGTTAGAAGTCGGTGTTTGTTACGTCAAAATCTGTCCTTTCCGAAAACATGAAGTTCACTAACCATAAAATTGTTCTGAAAAACCCACCCTCCAAATTTGGAAATATACTGCTATTGAATTATCTATAATTCAAAAACATTATAATGAAAATAACAAAGCACTGTTTTTCACCCCAAGTGTAGAAATGAATGAAATGTTCCGTCAAAAACTTGTCTCATCCGAAAATGTAAATTTATCAATCGTAAAAATTGTTCACGAAGATGTGACGCCTCAAACTTTTGGAATTAAAAAAAAAAAAAAAAAAAAAAAAAAAAAAAACATCAATATTGGAAAACGGAAATAATCATGAGACTTCATTTTTCACCCAAATGAGAAGCCTGAGTGGTACCCTGATTGTAAAACAACCCTTAATCTGGAGTAGTTAATTAAAGCTTGTGTACACGACTTACGCTTTACTCATAGTCCTACCTCCTGCGGGGTTAAGGTCCGCCCAGGGGCACTAATCGGCACTTTTGTCTATATGTTATTGCTGGTTAGATATACCCTCTACATGTAGCACAGATTTTCAGAAAAGATGTTAATGGTGATGCAGGGGGTCTCTCGGTAATCTCATGAGGGGTTATCTCTAGCCAGCACTTATCGGGAGTGACATTTTTTTCCAAGTAATGCTCGCCTATCAAAATTAGGGAAAAAATAGAAAAATTAACGAAGATCAAAACATGTGTTTACCAGAAACAGGGCACCATGCAGATGTCAACGTTTAACACCTCACCTTCATCCCTACCCCTTTTGTTTTTTTTTTTTTTTTTTGTTAAACTCCTGGTGACTAAGAATAAGTGCCAAAAGCAGGCACTAAAAGGAAAATTAAAAGCTGTGCAAGCAAAACTAATAGGCACTTGTGCATTTAGATGCCACCTGGGTATACCCTGTATTAAGACCAAGAAAAAACACAAGTCGGTTCTCAGAAGACCGCAGCATTTTGTAATAAAATGGATTGATTCAGCCCAAATTTATTGGCGAGCTATGAGATTCAAAAATATGGGAGAGACGCAGAGTCGAGCCCAATATTTAAAAATCATACGAGACCAATAAATATTGGGCGCAAAATTATCCAATTTTATCATTATCATGTCGTAGGAATTCCGATATTATACGTATCGGAAACCTCAAAGCATGATAATGTTTTTAAAATTGGTTTTGAGCACATTATTATGGTTTTTGCTCAACAATTGAAATTTTTTTAAATCCCGCATTTAGGAATAAATTATTAAGCATTAAAAAAAAAAACATGTTGATTTTGCATTATTCACATTTGTTCTGGAGCACAAAACATTTTTTGGGGGGCCTAACTATTTTTAAAAACCTGTAATTTCCACAGGCATTAGTACTTGGGGTTTCTGAGGGGTATTATATGGACCACATGGATACAAGGTAAATGCCCCATGAGTTACCATCATGGGTTTTATATATGAAAAATACAAATCACGTAATTTGATTTTTGACTATAAACAGTATGGTACATTTTGACTAAGTATGTTGAAACACTTTCTAGGATTGAAAGTGTGTGAGCAATAATGTTACTATTTACAGACACTAGAATCCAAATGTGTCGTCAAATGCATATTTACAGAAAGGCATAATTACGTCTTTATACTATGCCTTGTGTGTGTAAAAATGTCTCTCTTACTTCTAAAGATAAATTTTAGTAATTTTAAGAAGTTCCAGTGAATAATCCAGACGTTTTACTATTTGTATAAGGTTTGTTGGGTCATTTGGTAAGGAACTGATAAAAAAAACTATCAGGATGAGGTTAAATTGGCGGGTAAAGGGGCCGGTAAATTGAGTCTAGGATTGAAGTTGTGACTGAGTCTAGGCAGGATGTATGATTTGTATCATCATGTCTAGGGCATGGGGAAGGAACAGGGTAGGAATATCGGACTACTTGCATGTTATTTTCTTTTGGCAATTTCGAATTCACGTGCAGTGCTTAACATTTAAGTTTGTGTACCGTCGTGAAGGCTTGTTGTTACTCACTATAGCGTAGGCTGTGTTGAGACAACTTGACCGATGTTTCCTTCCGGCGACAAAGAAAGAAATGGAGTCAATGCTGCCAATAGATTCCCAGATCGCTGGTCCTTCCAGTATCAGATTAAAATGTAATGTTTTGTATTTAATACATGGATTTCAAGCCAACCACCTTGCCGCTGCCAGGGTTATTGGATAGTACATCCATACAATAATGTATTCAACACAAATGACCAAAAGGGGACGTGCCCAAACATTGGTTTCTTCTATTTTTAGAGCTTCTGGCTATATGACGGACCCCCTTTCCTACCATTGGGTTATGGGTCCTTTTGTTTCTTCAAAATTTTCTCAATTTTTTTGGTAAATTTAAGTTAAATTTCTCAATTGGAAGCCAAACATTTCTAATAATTGTTAGAAATGAGTCAATTTTTCAACCTGAAAGCCAAAACATTTCAAAATTTGTTAAAAAGATTGAAATTGTGAAGGAAAGGAAAAAATGGCAAAATAAATATGGGTCCTTTGTTGGCAAAAATTGAGATAGATATGGGTCCTACTTCCAGACATTGGAGGCACGTCGCTACCCAATCTAGCTTGAGACAACCTGGGATTTTTTTAAATTTTTCAGGTAAGACAAATCGCAGCATGTTATCCCATAGACCCTATAATGCCACATCTGTCTCTCACCATCCATGGGAGGGAGTGAAGGAAGAACAAAAGAGGGGAAAAAGTAAAAAAATAGTTCCATCAGAACAGGTAAAAATGTTGCCGCCCGCAGGCGGAGGCATATCTCTGTCATTGGCGTTTGGGCCAGAATCCTCATATATATGTTGCTGTGGGGGTTCGCCACTCCTCCCGCACAGCGAGTCGGTTTTGCATTCCCCAGATGCTGGTACCCATTATACTCCTGGTGTGAAGAGAATCGAGGAAAGCGAGGGGGTAAAAGTGGCCTGCCAAGTGCACAACACATTGCGACAGCGGGGCTCGAACCCAACAACATTATGCTTATGAGTCGAGCGCTGATCCACTGCACCACATTTGTTACCAGGGATACCACGCTATGATTTCGAGCTCATACATATTGGTCAGGGGTAGAAGTTAGGTAGGTACACAGCCTGAAGAATGGAAATGGAGTACAGACTTTTTCTATTGATAGATTTAGTTCATTAGGCCTAAGCAATAATTTTTGGAGGGTGTGCCAAATTTGTTACAGTGCCATTTTTAAAACATCCAATATGGCTGCCACATCGTTCCAAAAATCACTAATAATCCCTTACAGTATTCAGATGAGACAAATATTCTCGGTACTCCGTTTGTTTTTAAGCACGACGACGAGAGAGAAAGTGTTGGTTTAATGTAATTTTATAATTACATGCCACACAAATCCAATATGGCGCTCAAAAGTCAAATATGCTCTTGGAATCATTAAAATTGATTTAAAACCTCCCTTATACCTATTGCCCTACTTCAGACACTATCAGTGATTTGCTCACTCAGGAAATCGAAAAAATCGTCAAAAATCAGATCTTTTGATGTATGTAACAAGGACCGGTATCCTAACATACTCTGCAATTGATAAGACCAGACGCAACCACTAAGGACCCAAGCGGATTTTTCTTTCTTTTTTTGAGATTTGGTCATTACTGTCCGAACGGACCATACTACAACAGTAACTGATGGAGATGTATCTTGGAACCATGCCGTTTTCTTCCTTTTCTGTTCACTTCTACAGCTGGCAAAATGTAACACTTATGAGGAATTCTACAGGACTTATCCTTTCCACTTAGCAGCTATTCTGACCAAATTTCCAAATATTTTTCAAATCAATGATATTGTTCTTTAAATAAATGCTGAACACCTAAAATTTGTTCTGCAGGTGTTCAAAATCTGTTAAAATTGATCACATCTGCAAGTTTACTTTAACACCTCTAGAATGCATTCCAACGCATCCGGACACGTCAAGTGTTTGACACATTTTGCCGTTAGAGGCTTAATTCCCAGTGGTCTACCATAGCATGATTTATGATTTACATTTATGAGATACATGTATTGATCACTAGAAACCTATTTTGGCATCTCTGTAATGGACTTTCAACAATTCAAGATGGCAGCCAATACAGCCGCCTTAAAATAGTAAAACTTACATTATGTGTATTAGTATGTAGTTACATCAACAATTTTACCGTTATAAAGGTGTAATTAAGGTATGGGATAACGCTATTGACCATTTGACATTCTAATCTGGAATTTCTGTTTCTTTAATGCAAAAAATGTTAAGATGGGGGCCAATGTGGCTGCCTTTTTACCTTCTTTAAAAACTATAAATTACAATAGATCTGTATTCTTTAGTTTAATTAAACACCTAAATGAGTATATTAAAGCTTTAAATTAAAGATGAGATGTATGTCTTTGGAGCAATGAATAACTAATATCTGCTGATATTTCTGTTTTGACAACATACTTAAATTCCAAAATTTTTCTTTTTTTATAATTTTATGAATATATGACAATTGTAGGTTTTAAAAATCTTAAAAGGCAGCCATATTGCCCATCTGATAGGTAAGCTTGTTAACACACTTGTAATGTCAGCATGAGTCCCCTACTGGGTATAGAGCGCAGAATTATGGCCTCCGTCAAATACTTGAGTTATGGTCACTTGATGATTTCGGGCATATTGGATTTCGGCGGCCATATATTGATTTGATGGTAATGTTCTGTGATCAAATCACGTCAATAACCGCGTCCAAAAAAGATTCCTCGTGCTTTAAAACCTGGATTCTCTAGTGCATAAAAATTATGGCATTTGAATGAAGTTTGAGGGGGATAGCGGGGGGGGGGCCATATTGGATTTTCAACAATGGCCTCGCACTAATTTTGCACACCCTCCAGAATTATTAGCTTAGTAATCATTGACAAAAAGCAATCATAGAAAAAGTCTGTAATCCATTTCCACCCTGTGCCCACACAATTCCTCTGACTATATGTCTCGTTTGATGACCGCAATCGCTACATCCGGGACACTGGCATTTTTTCATTTTGGGTGTTCAGTGGTCTGGTATGGAAGGGTTAATAATGCACATAGCTGTATTTGTATGATCCAACTCCCTCCTGTGGCATACATGTTCCCAGCATGCAGTAATATGCATTTTTTTTCCATAAATGTTCATGAGGCACTCATTACAATGTTAGGCATTTCAATTTTTTTGTATTTTTACATTTCAAGGCATAGAAATGGGCTTAGCTTTTCTAAAACCCTGTGAGGTCAGAGAGGTTAAGTCATGCACTTTTGTTATCAAAGGATTCAATAGCTAGATTTCCGGTGAGGACATTGCATTTCCAGGAAGGAGTTCCCAAATTCCCCATTTTTTCAAGCCTGGAAAAAGGGCATGCAAATATTAGGGAATGCCCCAAACTACATTGGTTGCTGCTTTTGTCAGTTTTGGGGTTTATACAGAAATAAATTAGTGTATATATTTAAGATGTTGTTGCAGGCTTGCGAAAGCTTAACACACACAATGTAAAACGTTGAACAATGTAGGTTCTTACTCTCAGAAAATAACTAAGCCTGACCTGTTATTGATTTGCTCTAGTTCACAGAATGACCAGAATCTATATGGCAGTTGATATATGAAGCACAAAGCAAGTGATATAGATGAATAGCGCCTACAAATGCTAATTGTTATGTTATGTAAAGCATGACAGAAGGAATATTATTTTAGGACAAGCTTTCACTATGATAGCTTTGCTGACAATGCCCAGAATACTTGTAGCCAGAACTAATAGTGAAGAAAAACAAACTCACAGCTCAGGATCAGATGTGTACTCATGGTGTGATGTGGACTGTTTTCCATTTCCTTACTCTTACTATACTGCAAATTCACAGGTTTGGGGCATTTAGGAAGCCAGGTGGGATAGTGTCATGGTCATGAAAAGCACTGCAGACAGCCATTACATGTATTATGCTTCCTCTCTGACAATGCCACTTGGGGGGCTTTGTGTTATCTAACCTGTATCTCAAACATATAGTGATATTGAGTTTAGATGTAGTGGTATGGAAGTCGGACATCTGAACCTATGCACGCACGTGTGTGCCTGCACAGGACACACACATACACAAAGCATGTACGCCCTGGCATTTTTATGTCACACATACATGCATTGCACACGGATAGTATAGTACACATAAGGTGGACATCACGCACAAACATAATGTCAAAAAAATATGCAGTCAGAATAAGAATTAATTAATAGTTATTCTGCTTCAATGTTTGAATTGGTTGTGAAGAAGGATAAACAGGGCTTCAGCGAACACTTTATTTGGTGTAATTGGGACTCGGAGGGAAGAAGTATGACTAATGACGGAAGAGACCTCATGCCCCGGCAGCTAGCGACATTTGTAACACTCTCAAGTACAAAAGGTTGAGTGATTAAAAGTAGACAGGGACCCCTGAAACACAATCTTAAGTGCCACAAATGGTGCGTGCCTTAAGGAGAGGGGGCAAGACAAAACGTTTGTACGGGGTCAAATTTTTCATTGATACACTCGTTTTTTTTTTTGATGAAAAAGTATACCAATATTTCTAACCACAGGATTCAGGAAAGGTTATAGTTGTACTATCACAACGTAAAGTTTCAGAGTTTATAGACTACAAACAGCAAACAATCAATAAAAGGGTAAATTTCAGTTGTACAGGCTCAATTTTAAGTTTCTCCGATTGTGATAAAAAATGGTGCAAATTATTGGTGGAGCTAATAGGATCAAAATTAGGAATAGTTTGAGTGTCTCAAATGCTGGCTTAAGAAAGTAGGGGGAAACAAGGTTCAAGCACATTGAATGCAATGGAGGGTGAACCTTCTGTGCCCTTACATCGGTAAACTAAGTATTTTAGACAGTCCCAAAAAACAATTCCTGATTTTAATCCTTGAACGCCATCATAATGTGCACCAAACTTTTTTAATCTACATGGAGCCGCATCTTTTAAAATTGACACTTTTACAACTGAAATTGACCTTTTATTGATTTTTGCTGTTTTTAGCCTATGACTCTTAAATTTTCAAATTGTAGTAGCTACAAACTATTGGCCTTTCCTTGAATCCTTGCAGTTAGACAAATAACATGGTATACTTTTCAATTGATTGGATCAATCTTTGGAAAAATTTGACCCCGTACAAAATTTGATTGGCCCCCTCTCCTTAAGGCACCATTTGCTGCACTTAAGAAAGTTTCAGGGGTCCCGTCAGTCTGTCAACATATTTAATCACTCAAACCTTTTTGTACTCCTGGGTTTTTATAAAAACCTTTCTGGCCATTTGGAGCCACCAAAGAGTGCATGCTTACATACATGTATTAAAGCAACATGGTCTTCAACACTAACAATAGAAGGTAGGAGAAAATTATATAGGATTACAAAACTAAAGTTCCATGGCCTGATCGCAATAGCATAGTCACCAGAACCCCCAATTTTTCGGAAGTGGTCAAATTGTGGTGGTTATCGGAGAAAGCTACTAGTTTCTTCATTTATCCTGGCAATCTTTAGGACGTTTGGTTGATGTTGATGAGCAAAAATGGCCCCATTTTTATTCACCAATATTATTAGTTTTACACAGTTCTCTATGGGGCTTACAAAATCCCGTTTTTAGCTCTCCTACCAAATGGATGAAGAATTCAATGCGAAAGTTTTTAGGTTCGCAAAATTGACATAATTTTGAACCTTAAGTCCGAACGGACACCAAATAAAAATTCTTCTGATACTTGGACTAGGAAAACTACCAAAGCAAAACCATTTTAAAAGCACTATCAGTGATTTGCTAAATCAGCAAAAGAAAAAATCATCAAAACATCATATTTTTGCATGATGTAACAAGTCAG